>NDGM011218224.1:0-17414 GCA_002564305.1 Octomys mimax
AAGAAAGAAAGAAAGAAAGAAAGAAAGAAAGAAAGAAAGAAAGAAAGAAAGAAAGAGCAGAATATATTTATTGGGGGAAAGAAAGCTTCTGTCTGAGAAAGAAGCAGGTGGTTTGCCACAGAGCCTGTCTTCCCTAGGGATTTTTATAGAGCAAAACCATGAGATGAGGTGGTTCTAAGGTGGAAAACATAGAAACTTGCACTTCTGATGGGACAAAACTACAGTCAACCAATAAGAATAGAAGATTAGAACTGGTCTGAGAGATGGCTCACTGGCATAAGTGCCTGCCTGGCAAGCGTAAGGTCCTGAGTTCAATCCTTGGTTAAAAGAGAAGAAAAAAAAAGTAACAGAATTACTATGGCTCAGGTAGAATTTATTAAATCAGATTCAAATGGGGAAACCAAGCATGTAGCAAGTGGATGTGAATACAGAGCAGCTGCTCCTTCTGTAGCAGGTTGGGTTAGTTACTCTTCCTGGCTCTTTCAAGGTGATTGATACCTATTTGGGATCTCAATCCCTGATGCCCATCCCTAGGGAGGTACGTAGCTGCACTTGCTTACTCTTCTGGCTTGAGCCCCGGCCCACAGCAGGAGTGTCTGTCTCTCCCACAGTTGCAAGGTTTTCTTGTCTTCCATACTGGCTCCTTCTGAGATTCTAGCCCTGTCTGGCTGCCTATAATATTTCTCTCTAACTTAGCTACCTACAACAAGTAGAAATGGGAACACTTTGAGGAAGAAATGGGGTGATGAAAGGATGATGTTTTTTAAATGTTGGAAAAAATACATTTATGAACTGATTGGAATAATCCAACAGACATGGGAAGATTGGTGAGCTTCAAAAGGAAGGGGAGACCTTCTGAAGAACTGTCTTTGAGTAGAGAAAGTAGGATGAGATCTAATTATATCTAAAATCTGTCTTTAGCCAGGAACATCAACAGTTCACTTATAAGGGGAGAAGAGAGATCAGTGAATGGATGGGACACAGGCAGGTGATGGCAGCACGAAGATATTTTCTTCTGATTGCTTTTATCAGTGAAGAAGATGGCAGAGTTGCCAAGTGAGAGGATGGGTAGACAGAGACCTTCAAGGATTTAAAGAAAAATAGGAATATATAGTACTAATCTAGAAGATGAGAAAATACATTAGTAGGATGTCTGACAGCATAAAAGCCACCTCAAAATTAATAATTATGTGTTAAAAGTGACTGAAACCAGCCATCTTCACTGTGTCTTTTGTTTCAAGCATGGAGTAATCAGGAAGTTTATTTTAAACAATGATGCTCTTCAGCCAAGTGAACATACAGCAAAGGGAAAGGAAACAAGGGAGTATTTACAAGTAAATGTGTGTGATGGTTGATCACAGAACTTAAGCTTGATAAGGGATTAAGGAGGAAGTTAAAAACAGGGCAGTTGGTAAAGCAGAGGACATTGAAAGATTGTTGCAATTACAGTAAATGAGTGAGTAAGGGGAGAAACTGGGACTGGGGATCAGCTACCCAATGAGTTGCCTGAAATTGAAGAAAAAGTGAAAGGAAATTCCCCAGAAAAGGTTGAGGACCCAGAGAGGTTCTTACCAGTGGATCCTTGTTCTTGAAAGGCTTAAATTTCATGGATGAGAAATCAAACAAATGGGCGATGAGTCTGGAATGATTTGGAGACTCCCGCTTCCTTGGATATTGATTTGAACCCAAATGAGGGCCACAGAGGGGTCAGTCCTCAGGGCTCCGGGTAACATCATAGAGGGAAGATGCAGAGGCCTCAAGGACTGCAAAGCCTACAAAGGCGATCATGCTAGCAGCATGGTCTCCACCTCCCTCTTCAGTGGAAGCCAAGGTATAAAGTAAAAAAAATGGAAAAGCCTGAAAAACAGTTTTGAAGGAAACCCTAAATATATACATGAGTTTTGTAGAGTATATAAAGTGTTTACCAAAATAACTGGAAAATGAAATTATGGAAAGCCTGTAGCCAATGACACAGATGAACTGTGATTCCTATTCATGATAGCAGATCGCCATTCATTATGAAAATGTTTCCTGAATGACAGCACGTAGAGAAAGTGGAAAGTGCAGTAAACTCCAAAAGGCCACCAGATAAATTGTTAGACAAAATACAGGAGAGTTAATTAAATTTTAATCTTAGATAAGCTATAAATAAACTTTAAGACAAATGTGTTTCATGTAACATTTTTATTGATTGTATTTTTCTTTGCTATAACTGAAACATTATCTCTAAAGGAATATATAAAAATGGCTAAATTTGTTCTGTTCTAAAGTAAAAAATTCAAAATGGCTATATCTCAAAAATAGTGGAAAGATCTTAAAGCTGTCTCTCAAACAATCAGTTCTGGGGTTCTTGTATCACCAATGGAGCTAGAAAAGATACACACAGAACTGAAGTAAATCAGTAGTTACCTAAAGTGTCCCATCCCTATACATGTACCACTCTTGGCTTCTTTCTTTGTTTTTGTTTTTTTTTATTATTATTATTATTGGTGTTTTGTTTGCCTTTTTAAAATTTGTTTTGGGTTGTTTGTTTTGAGAAAGGGTCTTGCTATGAGTTCAGGGCAGTCTTCGACTCACTATATAGCCCTGGCTGACCTTGAGCAATCTTCCCTCTTTAGCTCCCCAAGTGCTGGGATTACAGGTGTGAGACACCACACCCAGCTTTATTATTTCTTATGTATCCATAATTTCAAGAGATGACTCAGGAAATGGAGAGGGAGATGGTACAAGAGAATGGATCTGGCCACCACAAGAAGGTCATGGGAATTGTCCTTAAGACAATATCTCAGGGCCGAGGAGACAGCTCAGTAGAATAAGCACTTGCCTGGCAAGCACAAGGGTTTGAGTTCAATCCCTGGGTCCACAAAAAAAAAACAAAACAATATCTCATGTTAGCCTTTCACAGTATTGGCCTTCCCTGCTAGAGGCTTACATAGCCCTGGGTAAATGAAAATGGAAGAATTTTTTTTCTAACAAAATGTTTCAGATTTTCTAATTTAAATATAAAGGCTTTAGAATAACTTTTTAAGCCTACTGCCTATATTCTGTTTACTGAGAACAAAGATAACATAATGTTCCCTAATTACTGGAGGTCAGCTTCTAGCAGAGGATGCTTGTGTCGTATCACCGAATGGCATGAGTGAGACGGGTGGCTGAAACATGAAAGAGATGCAGTATATTAAAATCTACTATCAACCCAGTAGAGAAAAGCCAGCTGAATAAGTCAGAGTAAGCTTCACATAATCACTATATATGAACCTGCAAATTTATCCACATCCCTATCTCAAAAGCTAACACATTTCATGCTCTTTCTCATATTTAAATCTAGATAAGTGAATTTCCAATATCCTTTGAGGATGCAGCTGTTGTTTAACACTGTGATTTCATATTTACACAGCTTCTCTCATCATAAGATCTTAGCCCATTTTACCAGCATAATTCAGTATTAATAACCATAAAAAAACAATAATTTCAGCTACTTTATTCCACTGGGCAACTAGTCAGGCGCACGTTTATTTTCTTGGGCATTTGGAAGTTCATGCTTTACCCTAAAGGAGGAAAAGCAGCCAAATCCTCTGAGCCTCCAGAGGAAAATAAAAAATAATTAAGGCTGGTCAACAGGACAAAGCAAGGATGTTTCCAAACAAACTGCACTTGTAAGCACCTCAAGAAAACTGTTTTATATGTTCCAGGAAAGAAGAATTGGTTTAGAAATGTGAAGAGTTTTGACATTTATATAAGAAAGTAAGATTCTTTTGCAGATTAGACTACTTGGGTAAATTTGTATTTTTAGATTAATGTGGAAACTTTACAAAATGTAATCATTTGAAAATCAATTTGGAAGTGTTTTTCCACAGGAATCAAGGCCTGAACCCAGCCTCCTCTCTGGTCCCTGCACCTGAAGTGATGTTACCCTCTCCCTACAGGAAGTGGCCTCCCTGTCCCCAACAATATAGCACAAGCAGTAAATGAATCGCTAATAGCTGACATCCAGTGCAGCACACATTCCTCCCTAAATCCCTTAGTAACACCCTCTCATCCCACTGGTTTAGTCTGATCTCATTTTGCTTTCCCTATCTACTGACAGTTTACTTAATTCCGGGTTACAACAGCTCTTTCTTGGGTACTATCTACCCTTGTTTCCAATGCTTAAGTATAGAAGCCTATGCACAATGGTCTTTGGCTTTAAGTGCTATTCCTAAATCTGAGAATGACCATAGAGAACTGAATCTACAATTGATGGGGAAAGGATAGAGCAACTCTAAGCAAGAAAACGAGCTCTCCTGTCTCATAAGCAAAGTGCAGTTCTCTGTGTGCAGAGATTGGCTGTAAAACTTAGCAATGTCTCACCAGATGCTAACAATGATTTTTTAAACACTTCAAATAACCAGGCTAACTATGCCTCATCGTTGAATGACATTATGCTTGTCAAATACCTGGCAGCATGGTTTACTTGGTTGATTTGCATCCTAAAATCTTCCTGGTACCCTTGCACCATTTCCTCAATGTAAAAATACATGTCAGTCACTCAAATCAGGTCACAAAACTGAAGAAGTAGCAGGCTGGGAAAATAGACTGAACACTGGACATTATTACGCACTGTGGGGTTTCTTAAGCAGCGCCACAGAAAGACATTGCGTTTCCAGGTCACAGTGGTCCAGGATGGATTTAGGCTGAGACAAGGCAAGTAATAAGGATGGGTGTTGAATGTCATCAATCCTACTGAATGAATGAATTAGTTGCTAAGGAGTGAGAACATTTTCTCTACCCTCTCTCCCAGCCCCAGTGCTACAAAGGCCATGGAGTTATCAAGCACAGGGGACTGCAGTGCTCTGCCAGAGTTCAACTACTGCAGGAGGCTCCTAAATGGAAAATTACTCTGATTGTAGCAGTACAATTTCAGACAGCAAGCACCATGGATGACCCTGAACCTGTCGGCAGAAAGTCAGAGAAAGACCCAAGTGTTTATCCACTTTTAAAGACACAATTAGCTGGAGTTTTTATCTCTATGTCTGAAGAGTCTAAATCAGACAAGTGCCCTATGAGCATTTGTGGCCAAGAAAAGGAGGAGGCAATTTCACACTGGGCCTGGTTTCTTTCTCTTTCCATTAACTGACTTTTTGAATAGGCAGCAGTTAATTATGCTACTCTATGGGCAAAGACAAAATTAGAGCTTTGTACTAGAACTACAATTTGATAAGTATTTAAGGGTAAAGATTATCAACATAGTGAGCCCCTTCAACATTAAAATAAGAGCTCACCCAAAGTGCAGTGACCAGGCCAATTTCCATCTCACAGAAAAAAAGGTCATTTCAGTACAAAGCATTTTTTTAATAAGAAAGTTATTTAACCACCTGTTGAGGGTTCTAAAATACAAAAGTATAAGTGCTTTCATAAAATAAGTAGAAATAAAACATAGCCAAGAGGACATTTTGTCCATTCCTGCTGCTGTGAGAGGATACATACTTAATCTGTGCATTCTCTCATTGTTCTGGATCTTTTTGATACATTGTTTAAAATTTCATACAAACATTGGAATGAATTTATCCCATCTACAGTCTCTCATTGAAGCTGAATTTGTTTTTTTAAAAAAAATTCCAACTTTTATTTAGAAATCCATCCATTAAGCATATTAAGTGTGAGTTTTAGTGAGCACTTTCCAAACCAGTACTTGATCCTTGATAACTAACAGGTTTACCTGCCTCTCCAGTCAAGCCACAGATTCTCATTGACTTGGGGTTTACCATATGTAAGGACCTAAGATTGACAGGTGCAAATAAGAATATGCATAAATCTTTCCTATTAAAGAGTTGCACAATTCTTGGACAATTCTAACACATAGTTGGACAACTCAATAGTTGGACAATTCTAACTCATTGAGTGGAGAATAAATAGCTAGACAATTCTAACAGCTTCTATGACTTACAAGAAAAATGGTCTGAAAACACAAAGGAAGAATTACATCTGACTTCAGAGAGTTGTAAGAGTTGGTAAAGAATGCTGAATTTGATCTAGGCCTTGAAAGATACATAAGGTGTCAACAGGGGAAATCTGGGAAGAATAGGAAAGGAAGTATTGCTACATGTTAAATAGATAAGATTTCAGAGAAATAAAATGCAGTCTATGTTTATGATCCTACAGGTATCCTGTTGCAAGTTGAGACTTATTTGCAAAAACAAGATTTGATTTACATAACATGTCAGCTCCACCCCGGGCACACCAAACTGGCCACCAAGACCAAGTGTGTGGTGCACTCCTGTAATCCCAGCACTGGGGAGGCTGAGACAAGAGAATCACTACAAGTCTGAGCTGTATAGTGAGACCCTGTACCAAATATATACAATTTTTTAAAAAGGCTAGAAAGTATAAACATGGTTAACTGCAGGCGTTTCTCTTGATAGGATGTAGATATGTAAATTTCTAGATGTCTGCACAAATAAATATGCTGATATCTAATTCTTCTTGCCTTTTAAAAAATGATGGAACATTAAGTGTAGAGAGTGACTTATAAAAGTGACAAAGATATCTAATGCTAGCCAGAACTGAGCTTTAACATCCTGCCATTAAATCCAGTTTCTTTTGTACTACCCATGTGGAGGTTGACGTCAGATAGCAGAAGGTGGCTTTTATAAGCAATGATGGGTTGGAAGTTTCTGAGGGACACAATTATCCCATCAGATATGCTTATCTCACTAAAGAAATTCCTAGGAGAAGAAAAAAAGGACTGGAGAAAGATTGGTCAAAATGATTCTCCAGTCATTTCAGCTGGAGATAATGGAAGACTGAACCAGAACTTTGATGACTGAAAAATCAAAGATGTGGTAGATTTGAGTGTTGTCTCAAGGAGGAAATTGCTGCAACTAGGTGATGGGAGAAAGGAAAGAATCACAGATGATGACCAAGCTTCAGAGCCAGAGTTAAGCAGATATTACCCTTCCAACTGAAAAAGGGCAAGGAGAGCAAAGATAAAGTATGGAGAGATAAAGACCTCTGATCTTGGTGAATCACATTTAGTCACTCATTAAAAGTCAAGCCCTAAGTCTTCATTCCATCTTTCTGGTCCCCGGAGCCCACTGAAAAGATCAGTCGTGAAAAGACATGAATGACTACTGTATTTGTGACTGTGAAGAAAAATAAAAAGTGAACCTGGAATGCTATACTGTAGGTTTATCAAGGTCACCCTTATTTTTCATCCCCAGTCAAGAGTCTGAGGAACAGAGGAATATGCCCACTGGATAGACTCTGAGAAGACCTCTCAGTCAGAACCAAGGGACAGCATACAAACCCAGAGGCATAAGGACAGAGGAAACAGTAGCACATTCCCCAATAAAGGAGGCCTTGTTCTGTGGAACTGGACAGACACAGGACACAGGAAATTTCTCCACGGAAGTCTGGCAAAGGAAGAGGATATCTCTTGCCTGGTTCTTCCCTGTAATAAGTCATAGTCCAAACTCTGACCAAGCCAATTAACACTAATGCCCCTGGAAAGAAACAGAGAGAGGTAGGAGCTCTGAGGGTGCTCCTAGAACAATCAACCTTCCAACAGAGTAAAAAAAAAAAATAGGAAACTTTCATCCTCCGTTTTCTAAATCAGAAACCACCAAGTCACCTACTTTTCCAACATTTCTTTTACCACCAACAGCCAAACAATCCTTAAGACCTCCTTACCTATCCTATCTTGGGAATACAGCAAACCTTTGTCTTCATTTACCTATTCTCACTGATGTTTCCCTCACACCTCCTCTAATCAGAGTAGTGAATCAAATGATAACTTGTCACTGACTTCACCACTTTCCATTTTATTCTGTACAATTCTAAGTGATCCTAAAATGTAATATAGTCCTCCCACTTAAATCCTCCAAGTCATTTCCAGAATAATATCCAAATACTTGTCAGGATAATATTTGTTGCAGTTAGCTGTTGCCACATATTGTGGTAATATCTAGGTGCCCACCCTGAGGCCTCCTGCATTTGCAGGTGAGGCTTTGGGGAGGTGAGTGGCCACGGAGGCCTGATGCTCCTTAGTGCATTAGTCCACTGAGGAGTTCATAGCTAAACGTGCTGGAAGGTGCAGCTGGTCAGAGGAGGAGGCCTGGGCCCTGCCTGCAGGCGCTACCTCTTCCCTGCTGTGTGCTTTCCGTCTCTAGGCTGTGAGCACCCCTGAGCTTCTCATTCTCAGGCTTCCCTTCCAGGGCTCAGGGTCAGAGCTTGCTCTGGACTTCAAAAAAGATGTGCACTTTCAGAGCACATCTCCTAGTGCTTTTCAAGTCAAGTAAGGTCTCTCAAGTTGACCTTTTAAAAGACCACCGCCTCTAAGCTGCCCATGACAACTGTGTAGCACTTATGCCAAAAGACACCCGGTTAGCATGACACACAAGTGCAGAACATGTTTAACGTCCATCATGATAGGAATATGTACATCTCAAAAGTAAAACATGCAGATTTTTTTTAATTTATGGTTCTGAATATAAGATTTTTTTTCCATGCTGTCAAAAGATAATCAAGTATGTTATTGCAAGTGGAAAAATAGGATCAGAAATTAGTTATTGGCAGCTTTTCTAATTTCAATTGTGCATAATTTTTACTATAAATTTGGGGATGTAAGGCACTCATCCAAGTCTGAGATAGTTCCACAAACAAGTTTCAACAGTTCAAATTTTTAACAATTCTAGATAAACCTGTTAAATTTTTCTAGACAATTTCAGCATTTGGATTTTGTTTAAAAATACATTTATATTGATAGTAACTAAATGATATTTGTGGCACTTTTACCTTATATAGCACTTTTACTATCCATTCACTACACATTTCTGAGTTTTCTTACATGAAAGTATGTGTTTTTAATTGTGTCTGTTCCGTGCTGTTCTTGCAAGTGAGCTATTAAAATGCACTAAACTATTTTTAAAGGACAAAATAATGCAAATGTCCATTTCAGAAAATCTTCTAGAAGTAAGCAAGAAAGCCTGAAATCTTTTTTACAAGTACAGCCATTATAGCTAATTTGCATGTCTTAAAGCTGGAGGAAGAAATTTTGGTGACAATAGATATTATTTATTAAGACAAACTGAGAACTGAGAACACTATATGTAAGTAAGTTGTAAGAAAGCAAGACGTGCTTGTCTACAAGGTGGGCTGTATTTTTGCTTCCTGAGAGAGGAAAGCAGAATGAAGACTACCAAGGTTCTTCTCAGTGATGGCAAACATGAAAGAGCCGCCACTTCTAGTTAGCCCCTGTTGCATCTTTTCCCCTGCTGTTCTCATTTTCCTGACGTACTTATTTGACTTGGACTCCTTCAGTCAATAAATATTTATTGTATTCCTATTATGTGAACACAGTGGTTAACAAAATACATTCCTTGCCCTGAAGCTTAGATTTTGGGGGAAAAAATCAAAGCCAAGATCAAGGTGTGATAAGTACTAAACTGAAGAAGCAAGAGGAGAAAGAACATTAATTTAATTGCAAGAGGAGGCTTTTGTGTGGATTTGTAGATAAACTGAACTAATCACATTTTATAAAAGCGGTAGAAGAAAAAAACAGGAAAACAATCACAAAAAATGGAGAAATTTCCAAGGTTAAAGAAACAGCATCTACAAAAGGAAGGAAAAGTATGTCTTAGTACTGTACAAATATTTTAGGATATTTATTATAATAGAAGAAGGGGCTGGGGAGATGGCTCAGTAGAATAAGAGCTTGCCTGTCAAATGCAAGGGCCTGAGTTCAATCCCTGGTTCTGCCCAAAAAAAAAAAAAAAAAAAAAAGACATGATAGGCAATATGAGATAAACAACACGAGCATGAAAAGTCTGATAGGACAAGTTAAGGAGTTCAGGTTTAGTATAAGGACTGTGGATTGGACAGAAGACATTTAAGCAAGGAATCTTGTGATGGGGTTTTAGAAATATCACAAGTTCCTAGGAGTAGACAACAAAAACTAGAAGAATTTAGAGATTTCCTAAAACTCAGGTAAGAAGTGAGGTTGAGCTATTCCCAGAGAGTGAGTGGCAGTGATTTGCAGGGATGTGGACAAAATGCTCTTAAAGAAAAAGTAGCAATGGAGTTTATACATAGGTTTGGGGATGATAGCAAGAAATCATTACTTATTTTATAAAATGTTCCTCTCCAGGTCTGAGATCTAATAACTAATGATGGTTGTGTTAGCCAAGTTTGTTTCTTTGTGACAAAATACCTGAGTTTAAAAATTTTAAAGGAGGTAAAAGGATTTTTGGTTTATGGACTCACAACTTTCAGTGCACAGCTACCTGGCTCTGCCTGGGACTGTGCTGAGGCAGAATGCCATGGTGGAAGTTGGTAGGAAAGGAAAAATGTTCTCTTCATGGCGTGAACAAGCAAGACAGGGAGGCAAGGTACCAACACAGCCTTCAAGGCCCTTACAGTATTCCACCCTCCCATGGCATGATCACTGGCAAACCAAGCCTTCAACATATGAACTTTTGGGCAACATTTATGATCCAATCCATAAGAGTAGTTAAATGTCCTTTGAAGTCATCCAAAGCACCATCTAATTGTGTATGCTGATGAGCTAAGAATACTGGGAGAGAGAAATGAAACTGCCAGTCGAATTAATGAGTATTTCTAATTTGTCTAAGTGAAATAGAATGTTCAGCATAATACTTAAAAGAAAAAATAAAGTACCTTAAAAGACAAGAACAATGACTAAAATTTGTGAATACTATCCTTTGTATAAGTTACTAGCCTCTTATAAAAGTCATCAATGTCTGTCATTCTGAACTAATTGCTGATTCTACCTAAATCAAAAGAATCTCTTATAACTATTGTAATATTACTTCAGTAACTCTGTATCTGGATTTCAGGAAAATCTTGAATCAAATCATAATCTTATATGTTCTATGCTCCAAAAATCTGAGCAGAGTCTGCAATCATTTTCACTTTTGCACGGAATCTATCTGGTGAATATAGTTCTGTATTAGGATAAATATTAGCCAGTTGCAAAATATTCCAAGGATGATAGTCTTTGTTTTTTACTACATGGACTACTACACTAACGAGGTGTGCCGGGGGTAGTTTGTGCCTTGGGCAAGCAGAGAAGAATAACAGCGAAAAAAAAACAAACATACCATGCTTAGAGTCTCTTTTAAGGAAATAAAAGCAACACAGACTTTTTGAGAAGATATAAATGCCATAGAGTACTAAAAATATCAGTTATATAACATGAAGGGAGAAACAGCAAGGGAGTTGTTCATAAGGCAAAATCTTCCCCAAACTCCACATAACAAGCCAACCCACAGAATACCCAAGAGAACTTTATTCTTTTACTGCTCCTCTGAATGGTCAAAAGTACAAATCCAGTAAATGCATGTTGATAGGTTTGAGTCTGAGACAAATAATATCATTACAACCCTCAGATATAGCCAGCAAATATAAAGCCCAAACAGAAAAATTCTCCAATCATTGACAAAAGAACTGCATAACAAACACCAAGAGTGTATTAAATTCCCTGATTAGTATTTGATAAAACAACTGTAGAAGATGAAATTGTTTTAAATTTTTGAAATAAAGCTTTTTTTTAAAAAAAAAAAAAAGCATTTTTAGAAAAGTTGGAGATTAGACAACAACTTTGATCTAGCATCCTATGTTGAAAAATTAATTCTTACCAAAAATATCAGATGCTAAGTCCTACAATGTCACCAATGTGGAAAGAATTTCTGCTTCTATAATTAATCATTTTGAGATGGGCTTTACATGGAATTCCAGTGTTCTCAAGAGGAGAAAGTTGAGGGAGATGAGAGAGGGAAGAAAAGACACAAGAACATGACAATGAAGGCAGTGACTGCATCTATTTGACCACAAGCTGGGGATCCCCTGGTCTCCCAAGAAGCAGGAAGATTAAAAGAATAGATTCTCCCCAAGAATATCCAGAAAGAGAGCTGCCTTTACTCACATTTTCATTTCAGTGCAGTGCAACTGATTTGGGGCCTCTGGCCTCAAGCAGCTAACAGAGTAACTCTGAGGTAGTGACAGGAAGTACGGATGCCTCAGAGGTTGGGAAGAATGGTGCCTTCTCTTCCCCTGTTTGTTCAGCAGAGTCACACAATGTGCCTTAGATGCATTGCCTCTTGAAGAGCAGAATTTTACCTCTTTTAACTGAGGGACTTAGCACACAAGGTGTCCCTGAGGACCCTCACACAAGAGGAAATTCTAAGTTCTGTGAAATCAGAACAGCCAGGTCCATGGAGGAGAAAAGTTAGGGACTGCGTAAGCGACTAACTTTCTTCAGTGCTAATTATTGTTGTCAGTGTGACTGGAAACATTTTGGCAGTACACTGGTCTGTGAGACTCACTGGTAAAGAGAAATGAGAAGTTAGTATGAAATGATGGGAAGGCCTTCAGGTAGGATACTCTCCTCTCAGGCCCGGTGTTCCTAAGCAAAGTGACTTTGGGCAAGTTGCTAACCTACTTCACAACAGTGTCATAGGGCAGCTTTGCAATTAATTTGTGAATGCCCTCTAGCCCCCAGAAAATTCATTCAGCCTGTGGGATTTCCATCTCCCAGAGCTCTGATTTGCATACCATGCAGCTATGCCAAGGAAGCAAGCATCTGCCTGCACTAAATACACATGCAGTGTTCTCTTACAAACACAGATTCTTTGGAAGATCCAAACAAAACTGAAAGAAGGGAGGGAGGAGATGGTTACATTTATTTGGATTCCCTTGAACAAATCCTATTTAACCCCTTGTTTCTGCTGAGCAAGCAGGTGTATTGACAAGCATTCACTTCTTCAGATGCTGTGAGGCAGCAATAAAATGTGTTCAGGTGCTTCTGGGTCCTCAGGAAAGGGGCACTGTATAAATTGAGGAGACAATTATGTGAAAGCGATAGAGCCTTTACCTGCTGTATTAACAAAGGACTACACATAGGCCTATTGGACTTATAGATCAGATGCCAAATTGACTCCTCTGGGAGCTGGGAGCGGCTAGATCCTCTCCCCATTCCTCCACAGTGCTTACAGAGAAGCTTGCACCAAGGAGTAATGAAAGCTCACACAATGCCTTCAAGAGAAAGTCTTGATTGAAGTGCTGAAAATTTATATTGCAGGGAGGGGAAAGACAAGAAGATGGTGAGTTACAGAAAGTCATAATGAGCCATAGCTATAAGTTGATTTTGTCTCAGGAACAGATGAGAGAACAGATAGCAGGACAAAGTAGAAGGCAGCAAAAAATACTCCTCCACCTAAAAGACCTTTCCTATACCTTGTTGGCTAGGTGGTGATCCTGAAGCTCTAAAGGGAAGTTTATGTCTTCTAGGTAACAAGACAAGCACAATGCAAACTGGATTTCCTAACTTAAAATACACTGAACTGTATTTGCATACAAAAAGTAATTTGTCAGAATTTTGCAAGTTTGAATATAATCAAGTTGATTTCCAGGCATCTATAATGAGGCTACAGTTGGTTCTTTTATTTGACCACTTGCTTGTGTTTTTAATCTTAATCCTCTAAACTTTAAGTAGATATAGCTCACAGTAGAATCCACAATATGTAAGCATTTCTGAACTTACCTAAATTGATAGGTGCAAAGATATAATATTTCACTTTACTTTTGAATGCAGATAATTCTCAGTGTCATCTCACGTTGTTGATAAAACTTGGGCTGAAATCCATCTCCTGACAATTATATTGTTCTTTGTGATGCAAAGTAAAACAGGCAGAGAATGAGTGGTCCTCTTGGAATCTTCTCCAGAGATGCGACCAGCTAAGTGTAAACAGACCTTGGGTTACACACCATTCACCAGTTTCTTTAAAAGTACTCAGTTTTCTTCCCTGTTCCAAGTTTAAAATTAAACATTTCACCACACCAGTTATTTCAATAAAGAGGACATAACAAATGGAATAGTTAATTGGGTGTCACAATGCTAGAAACATTGAGGAATAACCAAAGTAATTACAGAAGAAAGCCGTCACCTCGCCCCAGGGCTGGGACTCAAGGGGAGATTAGAAATGTTAAATCTAAAACTGCATTTTTCCAATATGGTAGACATTAGACATATGTGGCTTTTGAGCACTGGATATATGGTTACTGCACAGTGTAATGTGCTGAAAGGGTAATGTGCACCGCAGATTTGAGAGACATAATATTAAAAATGTTAAGATATCTCCCTATTATTTTCTATTGTTAAAATTATATTTTTAATATTTAGGGTTAAATAACATTGTGTGAAACAATATCTTTCTTTTTTTACTCTAATCGTGTAGCAGTAGAAATTTTTAAGTTTCACATGATTCATCTGTATTTCTGTTGGACACTTCTGGCTTACTAGCTAGGAAGAAGGTCGCCCTACAGCGTGGGCAGTCTTTTGAGAATCTCACTAGGTTTTGTAGTTGCTGCATCTGAAAGAGAATGATGAGGCTGCTTTCGGTAGCACAAAAACCTGCAAGTTGGTAGCAGTTGCTGCTGAGTCAACGGTGTGCCAGGTGAAGAAGATTGCTGCAGCAGTGCCGACAGGAGCCACAGAAAAACAAAGACAAAGTCTGCTGTGCCCCAGCCTTGCAGTCTTCTACCAAATCCTCTGGTGGACAGAGGTTAACACGGTTCCAGCTCCAACACGAGTGATTCAAGTTGTCCCTGCCTTAGGTGCACGAAGCAAAATACAGAAGTGTGAATTTGATGTTAAGAGGGCAAATAGCTTAATAATGAGTACAGCAAACATACATCAGGTCCTATGCATGCTGTTTGGTCTTAGAACACAAAAACAGACCTCAATCACTGTCCTCATATAGCTTCTATTGCAGTTAGACAAAGCAAACAACATATAGATACGAAAACAAGAAAAATTATTTCTGAGTAGTACAGAAAAAAAATAAGGTCATGGGTTATAAGGTATCAAAAGGAGGACTGCACACATGGCTCCTGGAAAGCTAGAATACCCATGGCTGCCCTACACAGGTTGGAGGAGACCCAGGACACCGTTCTACCAGAAGGTCAACTGCCTCTGCTCATCACACCAGGAGCATCTCATTGTGACACACTATCACAACTACAGGTTTTGTTTTGTACATTAACATATAGGACAAATATCAGTGGAGATAATACCCAACTGGAAATTAGTTTTCTCATTGGATAAATGAATACACAAAGAAACTAGGTTTCAGGTCATCCACTTAATTTTCTTTCAGAAAAACAATAAAATTTACATCTTTCATCCATTTGTTGGATTTATCCTTTAATTCATTTTCTAAGAAGTATAAAAATGTCTTACTCCTTCAAAGAAAAAGAAGCCATTAAAACTTAGTTTCCTTTTGACATACATCATACAGACATGTCATCACGTCATCATTACACAGACATCATACGAACCTAGTCATTTCATACCAAACCTTTGCTACAAGGATAATGGTAGCAAAGCATGCATGTGCAGCTCCTGGTCTCATACATGCAGGGAAGATATCGCTTATGGACAGCTCTCTCACCACTTTAAGAAACCAAACTTAGTGTTGTAAATTACGCTGGCAGATCAAGGGTTTGCATACATCTCCGTTTAATGGCAAGAAAGGGAACATGCTTTTCAAAAGGAAAAATGTTTTTACAACTATATAATTTTTAATAATCAGTTCTATTGGCTTTAGACTACTATTGGAGAAAATGATAGCTGTATGCCACAAAAATATCAAATATAAACTAAAAAGAAGGTAACAAGGTGAGAGATTGAGGTTGGAAATTGCTTTAGATAATGATACCTCTATGAAGAGATGACATTTAAACTAATCTGGAGGGAGAAAAGAGACGGAAAAGAAACGTTCCATGGCAGCAGGAATAAAACTTGCATAGAATATAAAAACAGTGACCTGGAATTGTGGCTGGTCTTAACTGTCAGGGGAAAGGTGATGAAGGATGTTTGGGGCATGATTATGTAGGGTCCATGCAAGTCATGCTAAGTAATGTGGATTCTAACTTAATTGCTATGGGAACAACTGTAGGATTTTAACCAGAAGGGGGGTATGATTTGATTTACACTTGTAAAAGGTCAGCCTGACTGCTGTGTAGAGGAAGATTCCAGAGGGGCAAGAATATGAGGGAGACCAAGATGCTATTTCAATAACTTCTTCAAAAAATGATGATGCCTGAGCCCATGATTGAAGTAATGGAAAAGGTAAAAAGTGGCTATTTTCAAGATACGTGTTAGAAATTGTGCCAGCCATTCCATTAAAGAATGAGATGATGCAAGTAATTCACTTGGTAATAATAACTAACACTTAACTTAAAACACAGGATTCCTTTAAAAAAAGAACTTGTCTTAATGGAAATCATTCAAAAATTAGCAAAACATTCCTTAATCTTCTCACACAGAAAATTCCAACCAAATTTACAAGTTGTTATTTTGACTCAGGAGCTTGTTCTCCATTTTCATCTGCCATCTGACATATTCTCTGTCAATTTTTGAGTTCCTCAAATCCAATTACTTTCACTCCATATGTTAAAGCTCCACTTGTTTTGAGGCAAATCTTAATTAGGATGAAAAGATTATTTTCCATTTAATCCAATCCACACTGGCTATGCCATTTAGATAGAACTGCACCTGCCCGATGCAGGTCAGCACCTGCTGCCCTTGCCTGTCCGTAAAGCCTGTGTTTACCCATGATTTTACCCAAACAAAATTATCTATGCTCCTGAGACACCAAACATACTTAGCTGCCATAACTCACTAAAGTCCAAATGGACATAATCCACACTTACTACTTTCAAATAACCAGTCAATTCAGAAAACCTTAACTTCATACTCTCTCCCAATAGCCATTCCTCATCTATTTTTCAATATTCCCAGACTATTCATACAAATTCTGGTTTCAAGGGAAAATAATTTACATTCTATTCTTCATTTTCCTTTATAAACGTGAGTCTGCATTAGAAATAAGATTATCAATTACCAGTGGAGCAAAACTAGAATTCGTGGCTGTCTATTAAAGACAATGGCTTTCTTAATGTGTCCTCATGAACTGAACTCAGTGCACCAAGTTATAAACTTAACACCTTCAGTGAAATGATAAAGATGAAAATCAGAATGAAGCAAAGAGCATAGAAAAGGTGAAAAAACAGAAATAGAAAATAACACTGGCACATTCATAAAGTTGGATCTGAAGAGGAGTAAAGAAAGAGAGGCACAGGCCAAGGGGAAGTCAGATTAACAAAAGATTATGCTTTAGAAAGGGAAGTAGTGGGACACGTTTACATAGGCACAGAAATACTCCAGGGTATGTGTGCCGGTGAGATAGCTCAGTGGTCTAAAGTGCCTTCTATACAAGTTTAGGCAAAGTGCAGGGACCACGGTTCAATCCCTGGCACCACATGCTGTGCCAACCCCACAAGGGCTGAGCTGACCACAAAAATGAAAGAAAGAAAGAAAGAAAGAAAGAAAGAAAGAAAGAAAGAAAGAAAGAAAG
>NDGM011218245.1:0-11427 GCA_002564305.1 Octomys mimax
TATGAAGACAACAATATGCAATATATTAATTATTGTAACTGTCCTACTAACCTGTTTTGAAACGGTCTAATTGCTATTTGTTTCTTAATAAAATTAATTTAAAAAAAGAAATGAAAAAATACTCAGGTTCTTCATTATGGCCATCATCGCTACTTTGTGAAATTATTTCTGATCTTTAAAATATTTTTATTATTATGTTTATTGGTATAATTAGATATACATAATGATCATGCTTATCATAGGGATTTTGTTCCTATGTATGATATATTTTAATCTTTTTACGTATTTGATACGAGGTCTTACTATGCAGCTCACACTCATAGTGATCCTTCTGCTTTCAGCCTTCCCAGCATTGGGATTACTGATGTACACCACCACATCTGGTCTTGGTGTCCCAGGGTGCCTGGGGGTAGGGCTGGTGTGATAGGTGATGCCAGGGATTGAACCCTAGGCCCTGTGCTTGCCTAAGCAGGCACTTAGTCAGCTAGTTGAGCTATCATGCTGTCCCTGCATGATATAATTCAATTTCTCTGTTGATTTCAAGCCCCTTCTATGATATGAACATTTTTTCCCACCTTAGTTACAAAACTTTAGGAAACTGATATAGAAGACAAAAGGGAAAAAAAGAAGAAAAGCATAAAAATAAGGGAAAAAAGAAAATAAAAACTATAAAACAATTTTCGTATTCAAGAAAAAATAAACAGAAGCAATCAATAAATGTGAACAAAATCTACAAAAAAGCAAACAAAAATATTTCTTTGTAATTTCAAGCCTGTGATTATTTTCTGGCATGCACAGCATTGTGGTAATGTCCAATTCAGGACATGGTTTTGTTGTCACTGGCCCAGATGCATGTTGGATAATACTAATCCTAATAGGATTAGGATATGATAGTAGATGATACCAGTAAGTCTTCCATAGAGTTAGGATAGAGTACAGATTCTAGTACTTTCAACTCCACAAAAGTTCACCTCTGCTTTTGGCTCTGGGACCTAAGTTGTCCAGCCTACAACATTCCTTTTTTTTTCCTTTCAATACCAGGGATTGAACTCAGGATATTGTGCTTGCCAGGCAGGCGCTTGTTGTACTGATCTGTCTCCCCAGTCCAACGTACAACATTCTGAGTTTCTGTTGCTGGTTCAACCACAGCTTCCTTACTCCAATGTCTCCTGTGGTCATTTCTCAGTCAGTCACTGTGGCACTTCAACACTGAGAGTACTGAGAGGAAACCAACCCATTGCTGTTCAATTCTGATATCCACTTGGTCCCTTTCTAATAAAACACCCAGCCAGGCACTCTTTCCAGGTGCCACAGGGGTTGCCTTCACTGGAGACATTCACCATCTGTTGCAGAACCCATCATCCATTGCTCCATTCGACAAGTATGTTTCTCCTTAGATGTCTCTGGAATTACCTCTCCTCACTGTTTGCACAGGTTTGATCCTCCTCATGCCATTGGCTTGGATCCAGTGAAAAAATGACAGTTTGTCTCCTGTTTCTTCTTTGCTGATATCACATTACTTTTTTTGTGGCTCCGATTTTCCCTTCAGATTATTCCTGGGTCCCAACAATCCACCTCCCTATTTTTTTCTTCTCCAAGATATTTTCCAATATCTGTATCCCAAAACTTGAAGGGGTTATTTTGTTGCTATTAATTACTCCACTATGTTCTCAGAAGTCAATCAACTCCAATAGCTTTTAGTGTTGCAATTATCCTTTAAAAATCTATGAAGAATGTGCAAATCTTTGTGCTTACTCAACAATAAAAAAAATAGCCAACACAGCTGTGGTGGAATGACAACTGGTGATCAACTTGTAACCCCCAGTGAAACTAAACAAGCATGGTACTGGGTGTGGAAGCCCACCTGAGGACTGTTGCTGGCAGCCAAAGAGGCAGAATTAGAGAAGCTGCTGGTTTTCCTGGGGCTGCTGTTTGGGCTCCTGGAGAAGCTTGTCATGCAGGCTGTTCTTGGGACTCAGATGTTCTCATTGTTGAAGGAGACCAGGACCTTTTGTCACTGAAAATTATTACAGTTCACTTTGGGGGAACTCTGGTCCTCATTTGAGCATCATTTCCTGGCTCAAGAGGGAAGAGTGGCACAAGGCTCAACCTTCTAAAGAAGTTCATCATGCTGGATTTTCTGAGAGGACTCAGCTGTTTTCATCATTGGAGAAGCTTTGGACCTTGCTATTACTGAGCGTAGCTGTGGTATATTTTGGGAGAGCTCTGGTTCTTGTGTTGAGCATTGTTTCCTGGTTCCAGCGTAGATCCCTAAGCCTGGTAGTGCAGATCATTCATGCTAGATTCAACCTCTGACCTTTGGGCCTTCTCAGGACAAATTCATAGAAATGGACAGCATGAGATATTATCATGGGCTCTTTGCCTTCATTTGGACTCCTAAGGAGGACATCTCTTATGGGCTCCAGGTCTCCATCTAGACTCATGCAGGATATTGCCATGGGATCCAGACCATCAGCTAAATTTGATCATAAGTGGGCAAACTACAATTTGTGGCTTATTTTAGTAAGGTACATGGACTCAAATGTTTCTGTCCAATTTTTAAGTGTGGATAAAAACTCAAGAAAACAAAAACATATCCCACAAACATATGACAAGTAACCTTCATCATTCCTAAAGCCTAATATACTGACTACCTGGTTCTTTTCTATAAAGATTGTTGATCTCTACATAAGGCTGAGAGTGTAGGATAGAAACCACATAATCTATTAAGATTTAGTATTTATGAAATAGTAGAATTATTTGTTCATTCAAAAACTTATTTCATGATGTCTTGAACATGCAACATAGTATTAAAGTGTGTGCTAAACAAATTTATAATTTATTAATGCTAACAATCTCCACCAGACTTTCGATTTTAGGTTTATTTCACTTTTGGTACAGATATACATGCTCTTATTCAAATAATGCAATAATATAATGCATACATTATGCTACATTATTATATTAAAATAGTGCATAGACTATATTCAACTACATAAGAGATTGTCTGCATTTGATGCCAGCAGTTGATTAATATCCAATTTATTTCTCTACTCACTGACAATTTATTTCAAATAATATATTTGATATCACTGAAATCTATTGATAATATCATTTAAATTTTCCTCTTGTGCATTTAAAAACTAAATGCTATTTTATTCTATTTTATTTTATTTTTTTGTGGAACCGAGGATAGAACTCCTCCCCAGCCTCCATAAATGCCTTTTTTTTTTTTTTAAAGCAAAGCTGTAAAAGTACACCAACGTTTTCTACTTCATCATTTGTCTTCATAACAACTCAAGAACTCATGTGCTACTATAGCTAGAAACATAAAACGCATTAACATGTTTCTTCTGCTTGTTTTTCCGACTTTTGCACCTCTACAGAACTACATATGTATTTGAAAATCTCCTTCTCAATCACAAATTTGGTATACTCTCTGATACTATTATTTTTTACTTTAGGGCAGACCAAATAGCTCAGCAGATTACAGCCCCTGCTTAGGCAGACCCAGGGGCTGGGGGTTTGACCCCCGGCCTGCTGTGCTGGCCCTGCTCCTGGGTCTTGCTGAGACAGTAACTGACACTAGGCTTGGTGGCACGCACCTGTAATCCCAGCACTTGGGAGGCTGAACACAGGCAGATCACTGAGAGTCCGATCTTGTAGTGAGACCCTGTAGACCCTGTCCTAGACACATATAAAGAAAGCATGTGACATGATGGCTGAAAGTTGGCTAGTTCTGCTCCTATTACAGGATACAGTTAGACTACCTAGTTTCTTCTTGAGCCTACCCTGGATTTCCTCTCGTCAGAGACTTTATCTTCAGTATTAATTATGGCTTACAAACACGAACAATCACAATGAAAGATTGTTCACTTAAATCTTATATGTAAAATGACAAAGAAAGCAAGTATTTATTTTGATGACATAATCATTGAAAAACTAGCCATGTTTGCACAAGCTGTCACAGAGTTGAAAGATATTTAAAGGCTAATTCTTACCTGGACATTCATCCAGCAGAAGAACAAAGTAATGGGAGTAGACTCACATTCACTGTGCTCTCCATACAGTGTACATGAGAAAATGAGGTACATATACTTTGGATTGGGAGAAATATTGATTTGCTACGAGATGCCATGGAATCAAGATATGTAAGGAATTTAAGTGTACCTTCAAGCCAATGATTACTGTATTGGGAAAAAAAGTATCCCTGGCTTGTAAAGAGTAAAATACCCACATAGATGGAAGCTGGTACTGACAGTTACTGAGATAACAGTGAAAATATACTTTCATAGTAGATGTGTGTCCATCAGCCTTTTGTTAATATAACAAATTACCTGATGTATCAATTTTTATATAGAACAGGCTTAGCTTGGTGCCTGTTGTTGCAGGTTGAATCCCATCAGCCTTGCTGCTGTGCACAGGAGCTAAGGCAGCACATTAAGGCAGGAGGACAAAATAGACAGGACTGCTCCCTTCATTACGAGTCAGGATGGGAAAGAGAGGCCATAGACCTGGCTAGAGTCCCAGCATACCCTGCAAATGCATGCTTCCAGTAACAGAAAGATTTTGATTTGGATCCTAGCCTTGAAATGTTCCACTAAATCCTAATTTCACTACCCTGGAGACCAACACTTTAACTCCTGAGTCATTGGGAAAAGTGAAGATCCAAGTTAGGGAAAAATAGACCTTAATAGGAAATGAACATTAAAAACCTAAAATGTTTCCAATAATTTTTTAGTGTATGTATAGAGAGCTAAAACGTGCCAATGAATAAAGATGGGGCTAGATTGTTAGTTCACACTGTTAAACAGTGTAATTGAAGGAGAAGAGTGAAAGTAATAGATCAGTAAGTACAGGATTTATAACTATACTAGGGAAATTATTATCTGTCTGGCTTCCTAAGTAACACCCATTCTTTTCTTTTCCTTTGCTTTTATATTATTTAATTTCGAGAATTTCTGCAAAGTACCTTGGCACCACTTTTCTGTGTAATCTATCCTTGTTTGCTTAAAGTTCTACTGGTTAGCTATTCTCAAACACCAATTTTGCAAACAATTTAATAAACAGAAAATAAGTTACTACATTCTATATCAAAAAAGAAATACTCTTATTCAACATATTCAGACAGTGTAGCATAGGACCTATTATACATATTTTCATTCCGGTTCTGATAAAATCATTCATATTCTCTTTGTCAATGGATGGATAATCCATTAAATAACACATTTAAGCATTTTATGCAGAAGGACACTTACTGCTTAAGAAGAAGGACTGTGCTTCTGTTTATAATTCACCCAGGAAGTTACGCATGCTTTAATCTTTACTTGGCATAAATAACCTTGCCATTTTTCATTCAGAATGTACTGCTTCTAATTCTTCTTTTTCCAGAATTCTATTTCCACTTGTTATTTGCATCTTTCACATATTTGCATGTCACTTTCATATTCCCTTGGACAGCTATAAATACTACACTGCTTTTATCTTCAAATATACCCAAGACTACTTTTCTCAATGTCCAGGATTGTTTTTCTTTTTGTAATCTTTCCAGTATTACTACCTATGCCTGGTACTGAATTGTACTAGTATTTATACAATAGACAATTTTAAAATCAAACTATACAATTGTAAAGTTATGCAATATTTAGCTATACTTTTCAATGACAATATCAATTCCTGGGGGCTGGGAAGAAAGCTCAATAGTATAAGCACTTGCCTGGCAAGTGCAAGGTCCTGAGTTCAATCACTGGTACTACAGAAAATAAATAAATACATTTATTTATTCACTATTGAACTGTTTCAAATAATTTTTTAGTGTATGTATATAGAGCTGAAATGTGCTAATGAATAAACACAAGCCTAGATTGTTAGTTCACACTGTTATGTATATATATATATATGCATATATATACACTGTCATATATATATGTTTATATATATGTATATATATATATATATATATATATATATATATATATAAATTCCTGTAGTAAGTAAAAGATGTCTATTCATTTTGTATGAACCACTATATTCATATATTTGTTGTTTCTTGCTTTTCAGGCTTTTTTAGTTTCATCAAACAATTATATTATTCCACTTTTAATTCTCTCACTGAGAGATTCATAAAGTGCTTAATAAAGCTTTAAAGTATAAAATGGAAATCTAATACAGAATATAAAGTAATTCTCTGCAAATAATCTCTCTATGTGAGATATTTATAATTATTCTGATGAAGCTACTTTATTAAATTTTCAATCCAAGAATAAAAGTTTATAATCCCATAGATTAGGATGATGTAGAATTTTTAAAACTCGTTTTATCTAGTATAATAAGAATAATATAATTATAGTGTTTTTGTTGATAGGTTCTGGCTCCTTCAGATAGGTCTATTTTTCTAAAAATATTCTAAATTTTATTGCTTTCAGTATTTCATAGTGTTTGTGCAAAATAAAAAAAAAAACTTTCTGAGAATTATACCATCAGACTGATGGTATGATGCCGTGTCCCTAATTCTCCAAATCTTATTAATATATTGTTATTAATGTTGTGTATTAAAAAGTTAAAAACATTTTATTACATATGAAATCATGAAAAACAAACTTTAACATTCTATATAAAAATCATAAAAAACAAACTTTAACATTTTATATAAAAATCTTTTAATAACTTTAACAATTTTGATGTTTTCAATGCATCTAGAAGTCCATTTGAAAAAGAGATGTTGAAATTGCAAAAGTTGAAATACTAAAAGGAATATACAAAGATAGAGATGCCTAAAATAATATTTTTGGAAAGCATCAGTCTGGGATGGATGAAATAGTTTTAGGATGTATTTCAAAGGAATGATAAATGGCTGCTATAGAAATCATGCTGCAAATCTATATCCATCTTTGCCATTGATTTCATTCAGGCACTCATTCTGCAATATGTCATTGAAGAGGTTTTCCTATTTCCAGCTTCTAAGATTTTTTTTCTATCACTCATAGGCAATATTAGACATTTCAATATGCGCAATAAAATGGAACAAAGTCCAAAATCACATTTCACAAAGTGATTCAGGAAATTTGGAAAAAAATGAATTGCTTCATCCTGGTCCAATCTTTGTGTCAAATCAGTTAGCATTATAATTAATAGAGAATGACTGTATTTCCAAAAGATTAGGAAAATGGCAAGCATGTTTAGAGTACAATAGCATATTTCAAAAATATCCAGCTTAGAATGAAGTAAAACTATCTTAAATTGTAGAGAGCAGTATCATCTATGCATATAATTTGAATGGATTTACAAATTGTTACAAGAACTTCTTGCACTATTAATTTAGGAAAGATATAGCATTATATCTATATAATATATAAGATTATATATATAACATAGGATATTATAAGGATATAGGATATAACATATTATAAGGATATAGGATTATATAAATATTACATATATATACTTGTGATGGGTTACATATATAATTAAAATATCCTTTATGAGAGCTCTAATATGTACATACATTTTGCAGAGATATTTGTGAGGCCTACATGTCAAAAACTAAGAAGTTGTGCTTACCAAGTTGGCCACTGTATTGATCAAGTTTTCACTCTTAGGACAGCCTGACTTACATACACAACTTTAAGAAGGAAACGCTTATTTTGACACAGTTTCTGAGATTTAACTCAGTTGTCAGCTAACTCCAAGTCCAAAGCCTTGTGGAATGAGGACATGAAGGAGAAAAGCTTCTCATTTACAGCAGCCAGGAACCAGAGAGAGAATGGAGAAGACCAAGAGAGCAGGCACAAGAGGGGAGCCTGCACGGAACAGGGCAGATGCCATGGGCACACTTTCCCAGACATTTCCCAATCCTAGCAACACTGAGCTGTAAACTCAGTGGATTATCCATGGATCAAGTTAACACCTGATTACATGAGAACCTCACAACACCCCAGTGCTGAACACATGAGCCTTTTGAGGGCATATGAAATCCAAATCATACTGCAATTAAAGATGACTTAAAAATAAAGAAAATACCTTGGCATTAGTAACTTAATATTTTTAAAAATTCAGTTCTTTCTAAAACAAATGATAAATTATATATCCACTAAATCTTTCATAGGCTTTTCATAAAAATTAACATTCTATATCTAAAGTCACTCAGAAATTCAAAGAACTTAATGAACCAAGCTAACTTTTAAAACATAAATATATTGAAAATATTGTCCTAATTTTCAAATTTATTGTAACTCTACAGATTTAAGACACTGTGACTATTTAAAAATTATCATTGCAATGGGGCCAGCAAGGTAACTCAGCAGTGTAAAGGGCCTGCTCAGGCAAGCTTAGGCAGGCGCAGGGGACCACAGCTCAATTCCTGGCACAATATGCTCACCAGCGCGCCCTCAGGATGGGCTGAGCTGGCCAAAAAAAATTATCAGTGTACCTTTGTAGTACATGATTACGTTTCTTGTGACAAACTCGTATAAGTATGTAACACTTCTTCCTTTTTTTACTCCCATCTCCTCCCTCTTCCCTCCGTCTCTTAATCTCCTTCTCTTTCTAGAAAGTGTAGCTTCCCTGCTTGTCTTTATTTATACTTTGCATTTTTATAAGAGAATGCACATCATATTTAAGTTTTGGTGATGCCAAGACTTTGGTATCAAGATGAAGATTAATGGAAAATGCTAGAAAGAGTATATATATATATATATATATATATATATATATATATATATAATCTCTTATCTTTACCTTTACTCTACCCCATGTTATCCAACATTCTCACATGCTATGCATATATATGTGGTATGTGGATAACTCACTCCTGTAATAACTTTAGTGAGATCTAATTTACATAAAATGAAATTCACCAACTTAAAACATATAATTCAATAATTTCAGCATATCCAAAGTTATACAACTGCAGTGAAGATTATTAAGTTTAGAACATTTTTACTTTAAAAATAACATTTCAATTCTCCAGTCTTCTGCTTTCTTATAGAAATACTGATTTATTTTTTCCCTATAAATTTACTTACTTTTACTACTACAGAAATAAAATAATATGTGACCTTGTGTGAGATTGATATTTTGAATATGTGTAGGTGTCACGGCATCTATTAGTATTTCTGATTTTCAAGCCAATATTATTACAATATAGTGTACCATATACTAGGAGTGGTGATTTGTTTGCACCTCTTGATTATAATGAAGATTCATGAATAAGCTTCTGTGTGTGTCTATATTCTTATTTCCCTTGGATCACACCTATGTGTAAAACATTTGGATATAATGGTAGCTCTGTTTAACTTTCGAGTAACTTTAGGCTGTTTTCTAAAGTGGCTGCATCATTTCATTCTTCTTTCAGCAATCTGAGATGATTCAAATCCCTCTATGCATGTATTTGTTATGATTTGGTACTTGTGCACCCCAAAAGCTAATATGCTGGGGCCTGTCTGCCAGTTCCTGGTGTTTGGGGAAGGGAGTGGAGATTTTAGTAGGTAGGGCTAGTGACAGGAAGTCAGGCCATTGGGAGAGAGCCCTTGAAGTGGTACTAGTCCTGTCTTCCTTTTGCCTCTCAGATGCTGTGAGGAGAGCCTCTACCTCACCCCATGTTAGCCAACATTCTCATATGCTGTCAGTGTTCTATCTTGTCACCGGCTCCAAGGTTGTACATGAAAAGGAACTTCTGAAACCATAAAAAGCTTGATAAAGCTTTCCTTCTATGTAGTGAGTAATATCAGGTATTTGTTACAGTGAAAGTAAGATTAATGACACAGCATATCTACATATGTTTGTTATTATCTGCCTTTTTATTAAAGTCACCTTACTGAATGTGAAGGGGAACGTCGTTGGAGTTTTCACTCTTCATGTCCCTTATTACTGCTGATGCTGATCAACTACTCACACATTTACTGGCTTTTCATTTCCGTTAAAGATCTATTTCTAACTCTGATTAACATGTTTTTAATTAATCTATTCATATTTTTCCTTTGCAGTTGTACAGTCCTTTATATTTTATTATCAATAGAGTAATTTGCAAGTGTTTCTCATTTCAGTTTTCATTTTTATATCATTTGATGCATGAATTTCTTTTAATTTTATGAACTTCTCATCAATAATTTTGTTGACTTGCTGTGTTTATGTGATTATCTCCAAAAAGCTATTGTAAAATCTGAGACAGCAAGTATTCCCACACTAGTATTTTCATAAAAGATTAATTTGGGGCCTTATATTTATATCCAAAACATTTTAATTTCAACTGTGACCCATTGGTTGTTTTGGAGCTTGCTGTTTAATTTCTATGTTTATGGAGTTTTTGCATCTCTGTTTGCCCTCATTTTCCACTTTCACTGCATGAGAATCTGACTAAATGGGTGGGATAATGTCAGTCCCTTTGCATTTACTTAAAATTTTTTTGGGGGGTTAGCATATGGTCTATTATAGAGAATATCTCATGTGTGTTTAGAAGTATATTGTGATGTTGTTGGACAGAACACTGCCTAAGCATCTGTCAAGGCCATTCCTCACAGGTTTGGTTCTGTGCTGATATGCCCTTTTTATTTTTGTCAAGTTGATCTAGGTCTTTGTGACAGTGGGTTTTTGAGTTGCTCTGTTTTGTCTTATTTATTACTTGAATTTTTATATCTACAATCACTTTTCTTACATGGTTGGTTGTGCCTACCTTTGATGCATGCGTATTTGTAATTGTTACTAATTTGAAGTTTTCCCATAACAAATATGTAGTGATTCTCTTTATCGCTTTGGTCATTCTTTCCTTGAAGTTCACATTGGCTGCAATCAAAAGAGCTACCCCTGCTTTTACTGGGGTGACTGCTGCGTGGAGTATCGTCTTCCGTCCTTTGACTTTCCGTTTATGTATTTCTTTTTGAGTTAGATGTGTCTCTTGTACTCAGCAGACTGTTGGATCCTGCGTCTCGATCCAGTCTGCCAGTCTGTTTCTTTTGACTGGTGCGTTGAGGCCATGTACACTGACGGCTATAACTGATGCGCATGATCTTGTCTCTGCCAGGCTGTTTTCTGCTATTGGGTGCTGGATTTTCTCCACTGACAATTTATGGCCCTGCTTGGTGTTTTCTTTCTGTTGTTTTTGGAATAGTGGCCATCTTTATCTCTAGCTAGAATATTTTTCACTACTCTTTGTAGCATTAGTTTGATGGTCATGCATGTTTTCAGTTGATCTTTGTCATGAAAATATTTTATTTCTCCATCAATTTTGAAAGAGAGTTTTGTAGGGTACATCAATCTGGGTTGGAAGTTATTTTCTTTCAAATTGAAATACTTCATTCCAAGTTCTTCTAGACCTGAGAGCTTGTATTGAGAAGTCTGCTGTGATTGTGATTGTCTTTTTCTTAGATGATCTATTTCTCTCTCTCTCTCTCTCTCTCTCTCTCTCTCTCTCTCTCTCTCTCTCTCTCTCTC
>NDGM011218266.1:287-12934 GCA_002564305.1 Octomys mimax
AAGCAAGCAAGCAAAGCAAAGATAATTGTACTACTAATTTCTCTTGATGTTTTAGAAAGTGAATACTTAATTGTTTGATCAGCTTTGTGTGACTATATCTGGTAATCTGAACAACTACTTTGAAGATAACAATGTGTAATACAACAACCATCATTAATTTCATGTCATCTTGTTTTTGAAATTCTATATCATTTTAAAAGTTCTTTAACCATAAAAGAATAACTTATTTGATGAAATTTGTCTTGAAAAAGTATTTCCTAAGTTTCCTTTGCAGGAAAAAGCATGCTCTTGAAAATATTGATGTGGAATCCTTGCATATTTCACTGTAAGAGAATTAGGATTTAGGATATGCTCCTTTTATCAGATTATGCTATGTATTTGACACTTACCTTAGTACCTACAGGAAAATATTTTCTTTTTCTTCATATTGTTTGATGTGTAATTCAGAAAGAAAAATTGTACTTATTCAAACATGGAAACATGGTGTTTTGAAGAACCAAAATACTGTGAAGTGATTATCACAATCAATTAGTATGTCAATCTCCCCACATACTTACCTTTTTGTGTGGCATTTAAGAGTTGCTTTCAGCAAATGTCAGGCATCCAATATAATATCAGTAGCTATCGTCACCACGCTATGTGTTAGAGCTCCAGAACCTACTCATTACATGAATTTTTGCACCTTGACCAAGACGTCTGCATTTTCTCCACCCTCTGACACCCTTTATCTTTCTTCAAATTTAATATGTTCATGTCTTTTTTTATGTGTTTGGTTGCTACAGGGTCTCACTATGCAGCTTGGACTCATAATGATCCTCCTATTTTCAGCCTCCCCAGCGCTGGGATCACAGGCGTGTGCCACTATGCCTGGACTCTACCCTGGGGGTGGAGCTGGCATGGCATGTGGTGCGGGGGATTGAACCACAGTCCCTGCACTTGCCTAAGCAGGCACTTTAGTCTGCTGAGCTATCTGGCTGGCGCAACATTTTTATATTTTCTATGCAAGTGAGAAGTCATTTTCTTAATTAGAAAGACCATGGTTTATATCCATAAGGATATTCCCATAGACACAAGTAATGCTTACTAATGCAAAGCCTACTAGCCCTCCCCCCAAGTTATAGTAGCATCTTTATTGTACATTGAGTTTGTGAATCTGTGTCTTGTTTCTGGACACTCAATTCTTTTCCATTGTTCAGTTGGTCTATTCTTTGGCTTCTAGAAGCCTATCATTATCACTGATGATACAGAATAACTCTTGATAAGTGCTGTAATTTCCCTTCCTCAAGATTGTTTTGGTTTTACTATTGCTTTGCAATTCTATGCAAATTGTAAAGTTGCTTGTTCAGTGTCCACATTTCTCCCACTGCCTCCCAAAATAATCCCTGCATGGTTTTCACTGAGATTACATTGAATCTATACATCAATTTGTGAAAATAAAGAAGACTGTGAAATATGGCAATTATTGAATTTTTCCATCTTTGACCATGATGTACTTCTACAAATTTTTAGGTGTAAAAAATTTTTAGAAATTTTTAATTTCTTTTGGCAATTTTATAGTTATCAATGTTGAGGGCTGGAACATCTTTTGTTAGACTTAGTCATTAGTACTTGACAATTCTGATACTATTGCAAATTATGTTATAAAATTTCTTTTTCTAACTGCTTACTGTTGTTGCAAACAAATGCAGCTTATTTTTATTGATTGATTTCATATCTAGTGACCTTGCTAATTCACATATTAACTTGAATATGTTGTGTGTTGGCCTTTTGGATCTCCTACATACACAAACACATCATATGTGAATAAAATAGTACTACTTATTTTCTGATATTTATAATTTTTATGTATTTATTTTGCCTCTTTGTGCTTGTCAAGACTTCTTGTATAAATTTAGCACAGGTGTTAAGAGAAGACACCTCTTGGAGTGAATATATTTTTTGTATAGAAAAAATAATAAAATGACCCCGTCTATGTTCTCAAAAATTAAAAAAAAAAAAGACAAATAAACCTACAGTGAAAGGTAAACCAATTAAGGATTTAAATATAATATAGGAAAATATCGTTATTATTTTGGAGAAGGTAAAAGTTTCTTAAACTGAATACAAAATATTTAAATTATAGAAGAAAACGTTAAGAAACTTAAATTCATTGAAGTTAAGCAGTTTTCTTCATCAAAACAAGCTACAATGAGAATAGCAAGGCAAGTCATAGCTTGAAGGATTTTAAGAGAGAAATCCATCAAAACTATATTTAAAAATCTACTAATGACCCTCCCAAAGTAATAGGAGAAAAGATAAATATTATGACTTTGATCTAAAATGTCCTCCCAAAAACCTCGTGTGTTCAGAGGTGGCCCTTTGGAAGGACAATTGGCTCATGGGGGTGCTGTACCCATCAACAGGTAAGAATATTGTCATCAGGAAGTGGATCCTAGTTGGAGGTGGGTCACTGGAGAAGTAGCTCAGAAAGCTGTATTCTTTTTTAAAAAATGTATTTAGTTATTACAGGGTCTCACTATGCAGCTTGGACTCACAGTGATCCTCCTGTCTTGAGCCTCCGAAGTGCTGGGATTATAGGCATGCACCACCACACCTGGACTCTGTGGCAAGCTCAGCCTGCCCTGGGAGCAGGGCTGGTGCAGCATGTGGTGCCAGGAATCAAACCACTGTGCTTGAGCTTGCCTAAGCTTCCCTAAGCAGGCACTTTAGTCTGCTGACCTATCTCACCAGCCCCAGAAAGCTGTATTCTGTAACCTGACTCCTCCCCTCTTTTGTGATTTCAGGTCCCCATGAGTTGAGTTTCTTTTTCTCCTTCAGGCCCATCCACTCTGCCATGTTCGTCTTAGAGCCAGCGTACCATAGACTAGACTTGAAAATCATCAGCTCAAGTAAACCTCTCTTTCTCTAAGTTGTAAGTGTTGAGTACTTTGTTCCAGGGACAGGAAAGTGGTAAATATAACAGACACCCTGGCAGTGAGAAAGGGCCAAAGACCTGAATGAGTGCTGCTCAGATGAGGCGTGACAACATCCTGGAAATAAGTGAAAGATACTTACGGAATTCATCATCATGAAGAGGCACATGAAGCTACCGTGAGATAAGTTATATACACACAAGAATAATTAAAAATAAATTTAAAAGACTGATAATACAAAGTGTTGACAAAGATGTGAGACAGTCAGAACTCTATTCATTGCTACTGGGACTGCGAACACTTTGAAAAATGATTTGAGATTACCTCCTAAAGTGAGTCCTTGATCCACTCAGCACTGACATACTACTAGCAGGGATGTGTATATTACATTCATATACAACACATGTATATTATATTCATATGTAACATACACCAAACTCATATATAAAATATGCTGCAGGATATATTATATGCTGACTGAACTTTCAATATGCAATACTCTTAACCACACGTGGAATATACAAGTCTGAAAATTAAAGGGCAGAAATGGAAGTGCTTTCTTTCACTGTTAACCCCAAAATTCAACTATGACCTCTTCTCATTGGAAGATTTTAGTGTCTAAGCTATATGTGCTGCCACCAGAGTAATGCAATAATGGTTCCATTAAACAAGAAGCTGAGATTGGCACCTGACCACTTAGTATTTCTTCTACCATTAAATGCGATAGTAAGGGGTTTAGAGTTCTGACCAATGTGATTGACCCGATCACCAAGTGCAAACCAGGTCCCTACTCTGCAACATGCCAAGGAAGCATGTTGTGCTCACTTTATGTTGCTGCATAGGACGCCGCCACAAACTTGATGGCTTCAAACCCTACCATTAATTGAGCTCACAGTTCTGCATGTCAAAAGTTGGGCACTCTGTGGTCAGCCACTCCAAACAGGCTGAGAGTGTGACTGATGGAGCAGAGAGGCTTGGCAGGAAGCGCAGGGATTATGTTGCTTCGAAGTGCTCTGTACACAGGTTCTCGCTCAGCCTCCTCATCTACAGGTATGCGCCACACAAAGGTGCTTTGGCCAACAGACCACGTGTGACCTTGCAGTCCCACAAGATCATTCCACCTAGTGGCATCACAGCCATCTGTGCAAGAACATGCTAGGATGGTTATGGAATGGCACATTGCTTGGAAGTATTCCAGTTGCTTAGGGACACATGACTGTGACCTTAGAAAGGCTCTTTCCTCTTGTGGATTCCAGAGTTAACATATACAAACTGAGATCATCAAACTGAGGTCACGCATTGGCCCGGCTTGCTCGTGGTCTTCTTGCAAACATTATAAAAACAGAAACAAAAATACACAAAACAAAAACAAAGGCAAACATGTGGCAGAGACAGTTTTCTACATCTTTACCCCCTAAAACATTTGAAAACCTCTAATTTAAAGCAACAGTTGCCAACTTGAGCATTTTAAAAGCAGAAAAATACCAATTTCTACTAAATGAAATCTCATTTGGGGTTCAATCCAAATATAGACTCTGCTTGACTTACATTGGGGTGATATTCCTGATAAACTCATTATGAGGTAAAAAAAAAACCCTTAAATTGGAAATTCATTTAACATATGCAACCTTCCAAATACCACAGCATAGCTTAGCCTACATTCACACATGCTCAGAGCACATTAACTTCCAGTTGAGCAAAACTATGAAACCCAAGCCTATTTTATAACAAAGCACTGGATATCTCATGCCCAGCATCACAAGGGAGAACAGTACATCACATATTACTAACATAAGAAAATAATACAAATTTAGAATTTCAAGCATGGTTAGTACTGAGTACGTATCACTCTTGTGCCATAAAAAATGTTTTAAAAAATCTTAAGTCAAATAATTGCAAGCCAGGGACTATTCAAGGAAAACCTCATGGGTAGTATTGCTCTGGCTGCAGGGCTGAGTGGTTTTAGTGGATGGCTCCACCCCTGTTCCTGAAGGTTCCCTCTTTCTTTCTTCATGGACGAGTATCTCTTCAGACCTGTGGGCTTTGCGGAATATGGATGGAAAGCACTGACCTTAGAAGGTCTCTGAGCTCCTTCCGTGTTAACTTTCTGATATTGTCCGCACTGGCCAGCACTGCTGGAGAACACCGGCCTTTCCAAAGCTGACTTTGATGTAATAGTACACCCAGTAACTACCAGCATAGGACAAAGGTGTGAACAATCTGGGCTCCAAGCGTGTTACGCAAGTGTGAGCAAAGCCATCAGATCTCTGGCTCCATTCCCCGAGAGGTTCCTGGAAGTGTCAGTCTTCACTCTTAAGTAAGCCTGGCAGAATAGGATCACCCCCTTCCAGGATTGTTAACCTGTTGTCAGAGTGTAGAGTTGTCAGTCACAGGCCCAGTTTGGAAAAGCTTTTTTTTTTTCCCATTCGGGAAGTCTGCTTTTGTGTCACAAGAAAGAAGGTTAGTTTAAGTTGTATTAAAGGTCTTTAAAACACAGAAAATAGGAAAGATAGTCACTTTCGCTGCTGTGTAACATTTCATTTTTTCCCTAATCCCAGCAAACACCAGTTTCCTAGTTCATAGAGGCCTTCCTGTCTTATTCTAAGGGAAGAACAGAGTGTGACCTCCAAGAGTTACGCAAAGGTTTGCTTCACCTCTGACATACCCTTTCTGGAATGTGTCTGCAATGAAATGGCCTATATTTCAAAGCCATCATCTATCCACTGAACTAAGGGGTCTTCTTTCCCGAAATCCAGAAGGAAACGAGGTGGACTTGATCCCTATCTGTTGATATTCTGGAAATACTAATGCTGTCCCAAGCTTTACACATTTTTCAGAGGCTAACATTGTACAATTACCTCGGGCACTAACTTCCTGCAATTACTCAACTCTGTACTAGGTACAATGCTCCTTTTTTCCTAGTTTCCAAACTAATCAGCTTGCAATTCGTGTATCTTGACATAGATTTGTTTGTTTCTTCTTTCAATCCTATCTGGGTTTGCTTTATGCATTCTGAAGGTCTGGTGTTGGGAAGATAAGTATTTGGGGACTTAATTATCATGGAAAACTATTAAAGAGTCCATCAGGGTGGCAGCATGAAGAGTTCTGCTTTAAGAGAATGAGCAAAATGACATGGAGACTCAGACACAGTGAAGTAGACACTGTGTGAAATATAATGTATTTTGTCTCACCATTTAAAGTATCCTGAAAAGACAACTAGAAGCAAAGAAATATTTGTAGAGAAAAAAAATCTACTGAACCCTGTAAGACAACTGAGCTTGTTGAACCCGACTCATGACTTCTCTGCTCTCATTCGACAGATATTTCACTGCAAAGGTCAGGCCATTAAGTTTTCTCTAGCTTCCCCCAAATCCAAGTCACAGGGATTAAATTCCTGGTGATTATGCCCAAGAAGTCCGTGTTTCCCCTGTTCTTTCCATTCAGCTACAATTTATAGGACTAAGGTTTTCGTAAGCATGGACTGCTGGTAACACCAGGGCCCTATGCACTCACCCCAGTCTACTTCTACAGCAGCTCCCCACTGGGAAGATGAAGCCCAAAAACCCAAGTGCCTGAAGTAGTGGATGTGAAATGTTTGTCCAGAGGAACAGATTATCCTTAAGAATAGCTGTCAGGTATTCAATCATGATCCAGCTCCGTCCAGAGAACTAGGGAGAAAATGATAGTTCAGAGTCCTGCTGGTATCAGAAAATATCCAAAGATGGACCTGGAAAACTATATTTCTTCGGTTTGAAGTGGATCAAACTGTGGAACAATGTATGCCTAGATGCATTACAAAAAAAATAAATAAAATAAAAAAGTAGAATAATTAGCTTGCAATTAATTAGTAGAGCCTAACATGAATGTATCCTTACAATTTTGTGTTTGCTTTATCTATTTTGAAGGTCTGTTATTGGAAGCATACAAAGTTAATTCTTTTTCTTAGAGAATTTATCATTGTATTAGTACCCAAAGCTCTTAAGTCCTGATAATATTTTTTCTCTGAACTCTACTTTGTTTACTAATATAATTGTTCCCACTCTTTTTAAGTGCATAAGTATTACATCTTATTTCAGTTATCTATTTTTAGTCAACTCTGCATTTAAATTGATTTTTTATAAACAGCACAGAGTTTTATCTTGTTTCTTATCAAGCCTGAAAATCTCAGGACTTTATTTGATGGGTTTAGGCCGCTCAGACATGATAAGATAACAATATGATTAATATCTATCACCTTATTAGATCTTTTCTATTTAATCTGTTTTACTTTTCTTTCCCCATTTTATGGTTTTAAGTTAAATATTTATATGCTTTTTAAAAAAATCCTTATTTATTTAGTAAAGGGTCTTGCTATGCAGCTTGGACTTGTAGTGATCCTCCTGTCTTGGCCTCCCCAGCACTGGGTACAGGCATGCACCACCACGCCTGCTTTTGGTGGCCAGCACAGTGCACCTGGGGTTCTGGGGGCCAGCACAGCATGAGGTACCTGAGATCAAACACAGGTCCTTGTACTTTCCAGGAAGGTGCTTAGAAAACTGAGCTATCTCCCTAGCTCTATATTTTTTGTTTTCAATCTGCTTTGTTGGCTTATAAATTATACCTTTTCATTTAAACATTTTGTGCTTATTCTAGACTTTAAAGTATATAATTTTAATCAGAGTCTATGTTCAAACAATATGTAATTCCATCTATAATTTGAGAAAAATGAGATAGTCACATTATTTTTCTATTTTCCTTTATTCATATTATAATTTTACTTTCATATTGAGACTTTGTTATTCTTTCTTGTCATGAACCCATTCCTCTATTAAATATTTATGGAACACCTATAAAATGTGAGGCTTTGAACTAAGAACCTGAGTTATTATGACTCTGTAATAATACCAGTAGGGCTAGGTGGATTGACTGAGCCAGACACCATGGGAGGCTATTATAAAATATCAAGTAAAAGATAAGAATGCCAAAATCAATGGGGAAGCTAACTGCTTAGGAGATGCTCGATATGCTACATATATGCCGCTAAAGTTTTCATTATCCTCAACTTGGTATGTGTATCAGTCCATTTCAATTGCTGTAACAAAATGCCATAAGCTGGTAGCTCATAAACAAGATATTTTCTTGCCCCAGTTCTGGAGACCAGAAAGTCTAATATCAAGACATTGGCAGATTCAGTGTTTGATGAGGACTTTCTAGCTCATACATGAAGCTTTCTTACTATGTCTTTTCTTACCAGGTTTTTATTCATAATGAGAAAGAGGTCTATGTTTTACTGACTCAAAATATAACATTATCGCAAGCTTTCTTTAAAAAACAGCACAGTGCAGACCTCACAGCACCAACTGTCCTTCTATCCTTAACATGATTTTTATTGAACTCATCTTCCTGGGACAGAATAGAACCAGAGGACAAAGGCCTGTCCCTCAGGACAGCACAGGTCAAGGAGATGTTGTAAGCTTACGGGCCACATCGTGCTGTCTTAGTCCTAGGAGGCAACAGATAATATTGATAAGACTACACATGCAAAGAACACCCTACTCCCTGAGCCTTATTTTTTTCTCTTTAAGACAAGTATTATTTTCAGATATTAAAATTAGCACGAAAGAAAAAAATTGCAACATGAAAAGGCATAAAAGAATATATTGAAATTGTCCATATCCCAATCGTTATTGCAGAAACTACATTTCATTTTATTGTATTTTCATCCTGAATTTCTTTGTGCATATATTTTTACAATTGAGAGTAGACCTCTTTTTCTTTTTTTGTTTCTTGCCTTTTAATCTTAGTTGGCACAGTACCTATCTTGGCATCTTTATTAAAATTCTTTTTCAACATTATTTTTCGTAGTACCAAAATAATCCATCTTCTAGCTTAGCGATTTTCAAATTTATTACTTATTTTCTATTTTATCATTTAATTAGCTTCCGGTATTTTGGGTGTTAAAATAATGCTAGGATATGAATCTTTCTCTACATTTTGGTTGGGAAAGTATAAATTCTTAAGAATAGAACTTCTGATCTGAGGAAATAAACTTTTCTAAAACATAGTGTAATTTCTGTCCCCATTTTGTATTCATTTTTATGAAGTTGGGATTTTGCCACACAAATGTACTGATTTTGCTTTTTTTCACATCAATTTTTTTTAGTTAAAAGTTCATATTTGAGGACACTGCTATGAAAATTTCTGCACATAAATTAAGTTACATCTAAGTTTTTCTCTAGGATAAAATTAACAAGGCTTTAATTTAACAAAACTTGTAGTGGCTTTCCATTATTTTTAGGTTCAATGATCAATAAAGAAAATAGATTTTTCATGGGCTTGGAATGCATCTTTTCCTCTTCTCCTTTTATTGTTAGTTTAACTAAAACCTAAAGAATGTTCACATTCTTTTTAATGGTTATGTTGTTATAGTGTTACTCACCTAATGACACATAGATTAACATGTTTCTAGTTTTTGATACTTCAGGCAGTGCTAAAGGCTTCCTATTTTGAGACATGCTTAGGAAAAGTTTTCCTTTTCAGGAACATAAAACTTTTTTTTCCTATAGTTTCTTCTAGCTTGTAGGCTTAATGTTATATAGCCATATTTGGAATTTATATTTAGGTCCATTGGATATAGAGATCTAGTTTTATTTTCTGCCAAATAGCCAATCATCCTCACATCATTTATTGAATAATACGTGCTTTCCTCACTGTTTATTGTGTCTATATTTGTGTATACATTTGGATCTTTTAATAGGCTCTCTCCACATTCTCTGATTTTTTTGTCTGTTCTTCAAATTCCTTTAATCATAGAATCTTTATAGCACACTGAAAATCCAATAGAGAAGTCTTGACGCATAAATTTTCTATTTCAAAATGTTTTGCCTAGATCCATCAGTGAATGCTAAGATTAGCATACAAAACCTAAGCAGAGATAGGAAGTTGGTTGCAGTGTTATGTAAATATTTAGTGGCTTGGAGGGGGAACGATAAACTTACAGAGAATTCTGACAGCATGAAAACAAACAATCAAGCTTAGACTCACTAGAAACCCATGTCAGCATTGTACACCCCCACTGGTGTACAATGCAAAGAACAAAGCATCTTTCCAAAACACCTGACCTCAGTCTCATCGGGAGAAAAAATTGCACAAACCCAAATTGAAAGGCATTCCAGAAAAAAAGAACTCTACGTAAGTGTCGAACATATGAAAGATAAAGAAAGACTGAGGAACTGTCACACATGAGAACAGACTAAAGGAAACATGGCAGCGAAATGCAATGCGGGATCCTGACAACACATGTGTAGAAAACCTGATGACATTAGAAAATCCAGCCTGTGCCTGACCCCCAGCCTCTAGTGGTCCCCAGAAATCCTTCATGTTCCTCGGTTGGTGCACACATCAATCCAGTCCCTGCCTCGGTCTTCACAAGGCAATCCCCCTATGTGCCAGTGTGTCTTTAGTCTGTCTCTCAGTAGGACATCTTCATATAGCTTAGGGTGCACTCAATGTAGTATGTCACCAGGTTTTCTACACACGTGTTTTCAGGATCCCGCATTGCATTTCGCTGCCAGGTTTCCTTAGTCTTTTTTCATGTGTGACAGTTCCTCAGTCTTTCCTTATCTTTCATACATTTGACACTTACATAGAGTTCTGTTTTTTTCTTGAATGCCTTTCAATATAATTAAGATCATCATTCTGATCTTAATCATATCTGCCAAGACCCTATGTCCAAATGAGGTCAGATTCTGAGATGCTGCATGGACATTGATGGGAGGGGTGGTGCCGTTCAACCCACATCACCAAATCTTGTCTTCTTAGCCACTGTAGTGCCAGTGCTAACGATGCTGTCTGGCACTGGTACATGTTTAGCTAGTGTTTGCCTAATGTTGAACAAATTGAATCCTTTACTTCAAAAATGAACTGGAGCTGAATACTTACTGTTCCTACATGCATTCTGTCTATGGATCTCCTCAGATAGACTCTGCTTTCTCAGGTTATCTGATGGGGCATGTAAGTATTTAGATAGAAGATTCTTGCTCATCAGATTTGAAGCACTGAGAGTCTTCTCCCAGTGAAATGGGGAGAGAGAATGAGGAGCAGTGGAGAGGGGAAGAACTCAGAGGAGCATTGGAGAGCTCAGGATGGGAAGTGCTAGCACAGCCTCCTGGCCTGACTCCAAACCTGGCTCTGCCATGAGCTCACTGTGGGCCTCAATCAATATCAAGTTCTCCCTCTGTAAATTGGAGTTGGTGATAGCTCCTACTACTTTGTTATGATAATTGAATAAATCGATATACTAAGTACATAATCTGAAATTATAGAACGCACTGATATAAAAATTGAAACTTATCCCAATGCTTTAATGAACAAAGTAAAATGTTCTTAATGCCCTGGCCTATGGGGTTATAACAGATTCTGTTTACTTATTACTGTATGAGACAATATCACACACACTTAAACCAGCATTTGCATTTTACCACACCAGTCTACTTCTTCATAATCACTACCAGATGAAAAAAAAATTTTCTTTTAAAGCTAAAATTGAATTGTATTTAAATCATACTTTAATTACTCTAGGGGAAGAAATTTATTGAATAAAGTCAAAGAGTGAGTCTTGAAATGGGACTTCCTGGGACCCATAGGACCTTCATTCCAGCCAGCACACAGACCCAACATGTGAATGGGACTGCCCAGGGCCCTCCGGATCCTCACTCCAGCCAGCACCCAGGCTAGGTGTGTTTGGAACTTGCTCCATCAGACAGGCCCAGTGTGGAACCCTGTGGCAGAATCCCTGCAGAGAGGCTAGAGGCAGGACCTAGCCAGCTAATCCAGGAGCAGAACATCTTGCCAGAGTGACACAGCAGATTCACTTCCAAGGGCTTCAGCAGGAAGAAGTGGAGCACAGCAGCCAGACCCAAGCCACATCCACCTGGACAGGTTTGAACTTGGTAGATCTGGACCTGGTACGAAGATAATAACTCCACCAAAGCTCTACACCAAAGGTCAGAAGAGACAGTGCTATACAAAAAGACAAAGAGAAGGAACAAAATGCATTCTCAGGCCCTGAGTCTACCCAGAACAAATGCAGGAGACAATAGCATAGAAATTGGAAATTGGAAAGAAGAAATTGGAAATCACATACCTGAAATCTCTGAAATAATAGTATCTGAAGTAAAGAAACAACTCCAGAAAGGTATAGAGGAAATCAGATCAGAAATAATTTTTTTTCCATTTTAGGGAAGGGTCTACAGGGTGTTCAAGGTCTCAGTACTAGATTGGACTCACAGCGATCCACCTGTTTATAGCCTCCCAAGAGTTAGGATTACAGGCACATGCCACTATGTCCAGTCTCAATCGCTCTGGGGGCAGGGCCAGCATAGCAGGCCAGGAGATTGAATCCCCGGCCCCTGCACCTGCTTGCAGGTGTTTTGATCTGCTGAGCTATTTGGCTGGCCTTTAAGATCAGAAATAATGTCTGAAGTAAAAAAGGAAATGATAGCTATAATGAAAGAAGTACTAAGTGCTTCTAAAGAAGACACTGATAAAAAAAATAGAGGAAAATAGAAAATGATGGAATCAAATGAGCAATATAGGAAAGAAGTAGAATGCATGAAGCAGATTCAAAGTGAGATACAGGAAATTAAAACCTCAATCACAAGCTGGCAAAACTGTTTGAATGGAAATGAAAATAGACTTTCAGACCTTGAAGACACCATTGCAGCTACTGAAAAGGTAAGAAAAGATCTCTTAAAA
>NDGM011218286.1:374-10822 GCA_002564305.1 Octomys mimax
CTTGTACAGCAAATAACCACTAGGAAGAGAGTATGCAATGTGTTAATTATTGAAACTGTTATATCAGTTTGATTTGAATCTGTCTCACTGCTATTTGTCTCTCAATAAAATTATGGGAAAAATATTAATGGGCTCAGTTTATGCATAGATATCTGATCAATGACATCCATGACAATAGCAAAGAATCAAATTTAAAGGAGGCTCTTAGTGAAATCCCATTACATAACTGAGGTATATTGACATAAAAAGATAGAGAAAAAAGTAGGATAAAAAATAGACCTCATTTGTTCTTATATCAAATTCTATTTCTAGTTGCCCAGATGTGCAGGTTCTGTCTGAGACCAGTGATTTCTCTTCTCTCTCTGTAGTCTCAAGTTCTCCCATGTGCCTTTGCAGTGTCTCACTGAAGAGGGATGTTCTTTCTTTCCTTTTGAATACTGGTTTGGTCATGTTCTTTTGCCAATGGATTGTTAGTGATACAATCTGGAGTTTAAAGTGTGATTGTACACTGCCATATATTCTCATACATCTCTCCTCTCATGAAGAGAACATGCCCATGTTAATGTGCTGGTCCCAGGAGGCTAAGAAGTACTTGAAACAGAGACATCCCAGCCAAGTTCATCCCTGAGTAATCCAGCTCCAGTCCATTCACAGGACCATGAGACAAAATAAACACAGTCGTGCTCCACATAACAACATTTGGGTCAATCAAAGGTCCCATATACAATAGTAGTTCCATAAGCTATAATGGACATGAAACATTTTTATTGCCTATTACAGGTTTATGTACTTATTATACTGTATGTTTCATCATTACTTTAGAGTGAACTTTTCTTCTTCCTAAAAAAAATCCCTATAAACCAACAACAGCTTTATGCATTTCAGGTATACCATGTCTCTTAATAGTAACATTTTTCTTGTGCTTGATTTAATCCTGTGATTTGTATCATGGACTTAGGACCATGTAGCTTAGATGTGTAGAACTCTTGTGTGTGAGCAATGATGAAATCACCTAATGATGTATTTTTGAGATGGACTCATTGTTAAGCAATAAGTGACTATAATTACTGTATGAAGCCACTTCATTTGGGATGATTGTTACACCACTACATTGCATTTGGGATGAATGTACATTGTACTATTGTTACATTGCATTTGGGATGATTGTTTCACCAGTCATTAGCTGATACTGTCCCAGTCTGTGCTTCTTGAAGATGGACCTTCAGAACTCTCATAGGTGCATGGGATTCATTTCTGTCTTCTGACCTAGGCCACTTCATATTGTACTCTCTTACCTCTGCTCAGCTTTTGTAGATAGACCCAGTTATTGACACCTCTTGCTGGCGAGTCCTCCTGCTTATAGTTGTCGCTTATTTTTACATATTTTGGTCTACCATCCAGTGCCCTCCAAAACCAGTATGCCAGATCCTCATTGGTTCTCTGGTTTTGCCTGCTGTATGTGAACCATACTCCATCCTGCCAGGACTACCAGCTCACTCAGCCTGCTCACTCCTGATCAGGAGAGGCACAAACAGAGGCCAGTCATAAGAGCCAAATAAGCCAACAGGCACCAAGCTGTCAGCAGGAGACCAACTCCCTGAATGGAAGTAACTAGACTATAGCCACTGTTAAAGGGTATACCTAGATGTCTCAGCAAAGCCTTATCCACTCATAGGTGGGGCTTTTTGGAGCTGGTTAGATCAAGGGCATGTAATACTTAGATTAATGTATGTTGGCACAAATTAGTCCACTGATTGGAATTGCACTAGAGTTTGAGTGGCTGAGTGGATTTACTGATGACAGAAGCCTCAGCTTCTGTATGCGTGGCACCACCCAAACAGCTTATAGCCTGGATAGAATAAAAGAGAAAGGGTGGCTTGCTCCTGGTGATTTCTGTCTCCCAAGCCATGGACTGTCTTTTTCATGATGCCCTTATGCTATGCTATCCTCCCTTTGAGCCAGATAACTAGGGACTGAAACTTATGCAAACTGAAGTAGACCTTCCTCCTTTGCTTTGTCAGGTATTTTGTCCCAGCAGTGAAAAAGAAACTAAACTACACAATCATATAGTTTGTCAAAACCTCTCTGGGATGGTATAGCGGTGCATGCCTATAGTCCTAGCTATTGTAAGAGGAGATCTGAGACAGGAAGATCACTGGATCAAGGAGTTTGAAACTTTTGGACAGAATAGTGAGATCCTGCCTCAAAGCCAAAAAGTAAATAAGAAAATTTAAAAAACCCTAAGCTAAGCTCAACTAAGCTAAGTTAAACTAAGCTTAAAAGGCACCTTCCTCTCTGAGAATAGATTAACCAAGTACAGATAAAAGAATTTTCACAGAGACATTTGTAAGTATGAAACTGTAAGATTTTCTTCCCCCTAAGAACTTTAGAACATAATTTTTTAAAAAGTATTAGACATTGTGCTCTCAGTGTCCCTCTAATTTATCGTCTCTTTGTGCATCCTCAAAGGATTTTAGGCTTCTTCTCTGAAGTGTTTCATCCAACAAGTATGTGGAGGGTGGAAGGCTTAGGGTTCCATGGAAGAACAGAAAGCAGACTGCACCACCCCCAACCTGAAATTCACTTTAATGCCTGCTGAACTGCTCTGAATCTCCCTGTTGGTACGAAAAGGGTGTTTCCAATCCTCAGTTCCCAATTACACACTGGTTTCTAGGCCCTTCTTTCTTACTGCAAATTAACGCTTTTTCCTTTGAAGTTCTCTGCAAAATATTTGTCCAAGTATGTCCTATTTAAATATTGTCCTGGTTTTCTCTTTGCTTCAGGTTAAAGTACAAACTCCTTACAAGGCATTCAAGGTCCTGTAAAGTCTGATACCAATTTGTTTTTCCTGCGCCATGATTGCCATGCCTCATGCATACTATGCTTTGAAAATCCTTTATATCCATGTTTCTGAGCCCCTCAGAGATCCTTGGGGGCCTAGAGATATCTGAGGAACATGTCAGATTCATGATCTTGAGAAGCATAGCTCCACCAAGCAACCCATCGGACAGGCTTTGGAACTAGTTTGACCAGAGTTCAAGACCCACCTGTACTTCCCACAATGTACATGATCTGGCCTCAGAGGTCTAACTTATTCTTTCCACAAGATGTCTCAGAAGTCCAGGCTTCATCTGTCCTTCATCTGTGCTGTTTGGTGGCTTCAAGGCTCCCCTGAAATGACATAGCTTTAAGTGGAACTAGGAAAATGGAGTTAAAGAACTAGGCCCCATATGTGAAGCACCCACAGAAGGCTAAATGTGGGTCCAGTGGCCCTGTCTCTGCCCTAATGGCATAAAACAATAGGCATGCATAATTGCCAGGAGCTGATATAAATCATCAGTAAAGTAATATTAAAACTGCAAAATTTATTTAATTTGCATTAAAACCAGACTTCCACACAGCTTCCTTTTGCTCATCCTTGAAGATAAATCTGCCACTTGTCACTTTCCAAGTTATGGCTGTGTACACGTTAATAGATTCACAGTCTTTCTAAGTTTCTGCTTCTCCACTTGCAATAGGAAGTAAACATACCCTCCTAACTGGATTTTTGCGAGGTTTATGAAGGAGAGTGAAAGAAGGAAATGTTCAGGAGGCTGAAGAGCAGATCATTCAAATACCTATAACTTATTCTTTCAGTTCAGTATGGCTTAGTGTCCATAATCTCTCAGCAGCAAGCCTTTTTCAGATAAATACCCTGTGAAACCTCCTTCCCTCCATGTATACCCATTTTTTAAAAAATCTGCCTTTCCTTGACAGAAGACAGAAGCAGGTGGTACTCTGTGTAAACCGTGAAAGAGATTATAAAAATATCTGCAAATCTTGTGCTGTCTCCAAATATTCCAATATAAATATTTGCTAGAGCCTGGTCCAACTTCCCAGTCCAAGAAAAGGACAGAAGGTGAGCTTCAAGCTATGTGAGAACACATTTCTCAAAAAACTCCCTTCACGGCAGACTTGGTGAGTGACGGTCAACCTAGAAGGTCTCAGTGTAAAACAGATCTTTCTTTGATGTAGCAAAAGGAGGCTATGATTCAGTCAGGCACGTTGTTCCTGACCAGGCATTGCAGACATGGCATGCCTTCAGGCTTTGCATATACTGCTCTCTTCATCAGGACTCTCCCTCCCCACCCTGTCTTCAGTGACTCCTTATTCACCCTAGAAGGAAGACTGGACTGAAAGGTCTTCTCTGGAATGCCTTTCCTTACTGCCTCTCCCCCACAATTTTCTATTTTGTCTCTCTCCTCCTACCACCTCCACCATCATCACTGTCATCATCCCCATCATCATGAACATTTTCATCATCAGCACTTTAACTATCACGCCATCATTGTCAACCCTGTTACCAGCATCTCCTCCACCTCCAACACTGCCTCACTATCACATACACTTACTGTGAGCATGATGCTGTCTGGGCATTGCTCAGAACTTTACCCTCAATGCTTAATGTCCTTGAGGAAAATGAGGCCAGCAACCTGAGATGAGAACCCAGACCACATGCTTGTATGTTGCAGAGGTGCCCCAGCCACCCCAGGAAAGGATCTCTGAGGAGTGTGCTACTACTTCCCTTTCATCCCATATATTCTCCCACCCAATCCTAATATCCCCAGGAGCTGAGAACCAGGGCTGTGCCTCACTCCAATCTGTGTTTATGGACTCTGAAAAGGCTCCTCCACAAAGATGGTACATAGCAAATTTCTCCCAATAAGTGAAAGAATAAATGAAAGAAGTTCCAAATGAAAGGTTCAGCATATTGAAGCAAATCCTTTAATGTTTACTGATAGAATAATAAAAATGCGTAGAATCTGCCAAATCTGAACCTAGTACCATCTAATCCTCAGCTCATCTTGGTCTTCACTGTACAGGGCTCATGCCAACATATTTCCTATTCATCTCACCCTACACAATCTGATGGATTTTAGAGAAAAAACAGTCCAGGGGTTCATCATTTAGGGTGACCAAGGCTCTGTCTTCCTGCTAGCCAAGGTTCTACTGATAAGCCTGGGTCCTGGTACATCCAAGATGATCTCAGAAAATCTCCTCCACTCTCCATTAGTTCCAGAATGTTGACTCTGCTTACCAATGCCAGTTCCTTCTGAGGCTCACTTCACAACCCTGTTATATAAGTAGCTGCCAATTCCTGGGTGTGTTAGTATACACTTATAATCACAGTCTTTAGGAGGCTGAGGCAGGAATATTACTTTGAGTTTGAGGCCAGACAGAGCTCCATAGTGAGTTCAAGCCCAGCCTAAACTGCATAGCAAGAACCTATCTTTTAAAAAATGGAGGATGAATAGATGCTGATGACAGAGTGCTTTAGTTACTTTTCTCTTTACTGGGTCAACATATGTGACACCCAAAGTTAAATGAGAAAAATTTATTTTAGCTCATGGTTTATGGGGATTTCAATTTATAGTCAGCAAGTTCCAAGGCAGGGAAGCATGGCAAAGGGCTATGGTGGAGGAGAAACAAGCCATGGCAAGACAGGCAGGAAGCAGAAGCCTGCCTTCCTCTTGCCTCTTATGTTCCATCTAGGCCACAAGGCTATTGGCTGATGACATCCATCCCTAGAATGGGGCCTCCCAATATCCACACTGAATCAATCAGTGGCGTAATCCAATGACCATACTCAATCCAGCACTACACACTCATGATCCAGTCATGTCTCGAAGTCCCCACCTATGAGTACACGAGGTCTTAAGGGAACATCTCAATATAACCCACAACCTTGAGAATCTACCAAATGCCTGCCTCTGCTCTAGCAGCTTTTGCTTTCCACACATTGTGTCTATTCATCATTAAGCCCTCTGCAGGTAGTGTACTCTTTGCCATTTGATAGTTAAGAAAATAAAGGCTCAGAGAAATGACATAATTATATACATTTGGGAATGGGAAGAGTTGACTCTGACACAGGCCTTTTCTATCCCCAAATTTGAGGTATTTCTGATATCCCAGAATTCTTCTTTTCTATCTCCAGGTTTTTCAGAAGTCTTCTCCTGGGGTTTCCCAGTGCTCCAGAAACAGCTGTTTGTGGACATGCCTCCAGGAGGCAGGTAGCTATCTGGCACACACTGGCTGCTGCTCATCACTTTTGCTGGGGCACGGCCACTGGACTGTAAACTGAATTAAAGTGGAGTCCTGTATTTCATCTCTGCATGCTGTGTTCTGAGGCCTACACTCTGCCCCCCCCATCCATTTCTACTGTCCTCAGAGCCAGGCATGGCAGCTGCCTTAGGTCCCTGATTGTGCCATCTCTAGCCAGCCAGTGTACCGTCATACTGTGCAGCAAAAGCAGCCCTTTTGGAAATCTTCCTTAACCCCTTGCAGTCAAAGGAATCCCTGGGCAAGCACATGCCTTACCCTAGAAATCAGCAAGCAGGATTTTTGCAATTTATATCGTTTTGTTCCTCTGAGGTAAATGAGAACTGACAGGTTCACTGGGCAGAAAATGCTAGAAGGCATTCTAGAGCTCAGAACCTCAAACACAGGTCTTCTGTGAGGAGACTGAGGAGATAGGCAATGCCAGCAGGAAATTTGTGCCCATAGCAGGCTGCACAGGCTTCCATGGTTATTTATAAATACTGAAGTATTTCTTTTCAGAGCAGATAGTGAGTGAATCAGAATAGAGCAACATTTTGAGATGTCAGATAGACCTCCTAATCACCCTCACTCACCTCTGCTTTGCCACTTCCTGGCTCAGGGCCCTTCAGTAAATATTCAGTAATGCTGTGAGTACCAACTAGGAGTATATACAGTACAAGATACCAAAGATAAAATGTAAGGAACAAAGATGAAAATAGGCTGTTTCTCTGATTACTGCTGCTGTTTTCTGCCACCATGAACACTTGCCCCTCTGCTGTGCCACCCTTCACTTGAGCCAGCTGATTTTGGACTAAAACCTCTAGATCTCTTTTAACATATCTCATACCCTTACCTTTTCTGGTTGGGTCCCTTTCTGGTTTTGGTATCAGGGTAATACTTGTCTCCAGGAAAGTGTGGGGTGACTGCTTCCCTTTCAATTTCATTGAAGAGTTTGATAAGATTTGGCATTAGATCATCTCTAAATTTCTTGTAGAATTCAGCTATGAATCCATCAGAATGTAAGCTTAGTCTAGTAGTAAAGGATGCTGATAATAACCAAGTTAGAAAATAAAAGCATATAATTACTGATTGAAATGCGAAAATAAAAGCATATAATTACTGATTGAAATGCAATGATGCCAACATGGAGAAAAATAAGTAAAGGTATGAGTAAAGGTATGAGCTAAGTTAATAGAAACATACACAAAAAATGTTTATTTTTCCCATTACATAATGAAATACATAAGGCTAGATATATTATAAATAAAAGAGAGATATCAAATTTTCAGTTTGGGCAGTTTAAGGACATTACTTTGGCTCTGTGGAGGAGAGGACCTCATGTTAGATGCCATTACAATGATAGAATGAATGTAGTTGGGAGAGGACGTATCTTGAAGCAGGAAGCTACCACAAAATGAAAAGCTCTTTTATAGCAAGTCAGTCTTGCAAGAACTAACTCAGCATCCCACAAGATCCATACTAATGTGTCTTAATCCAGAGGGCAGTGCTACCAGTGACCTGCAACTGGCCTCTACCTGCCAGAGATCCCACCACCTCCACATGACCACACTGACGACTGACCTTCCAACCTGTGAATCTTTGAGGGACATGAAAATTGCATCTCAACCACAGCAGAAAAGTGATCCATGGGGAAGGTAGTGAGAAATTCCTCCCCTGAGAAGGTCTGAAATAAGACCTAAGGAATGCGGGATTAGCTACTTGAAGAGCAGGCAGGAGAACATTCCACAGGCAAAGTTCTGGATGCAAGAAGAGTTTGTTATGATGAAGAAGTAAAAGAAGTTTGGCCAGCCAGACAGCTCAGTGAGCTAAAGTGCCTGCTTAGGCATAGTGCAGTGGCTGTGGTTTGATCCCCGGTGTGCCATGCCAGTGCCACTCGCGAGGCACACTGAGATGGTGATTGAGACTGGGCATATTGGTGTTCATCTGTAATCCCAGTGCTTGGGAGGCTGAAAACAGGAGAATCACTATGAGTCTGATTTATGTAGTGAGACCCTGTAGAACCTGTACTAAAATTAAAAAAAGTGAAAGACAGTGATGAGAGGAAATTGCCAGGGAGGGGGTTGGGTAGACAGCATAGGATAATGGTGACATGACAGGTAGGACTAGATAGACTACGGGTCAAGTAAGACATGAGAGACTTCAGACTTCTGTCTTTAAAACCTTGAAGGCAGGCCTTTCTAAACAAAGGAATGCTATCTGCTTTAACATTTTAAAAAATCACTCTGGCTGTAGATTGGAGAGGTTGATAGAGACATCTGGAAAACCACTTAGGAAGCCACTGTGGTCACCCAGTAGAAGATTAATGGCTCTTTGGATGGATAGAAGGTGACAGCAAGGATGAAGTGATATGAATGTATTCAAGAGAAATTTAGGATGTAGAAGAAATGAGTTTTAGGCCAGGGATGTAGCTCTGTGCACAAGCACTTGCCTGGAATGCCCAAGTTCAATTCCCAGTATCAAAAAAAAATTCATTCATTAATAAAAAGAAAGTAAAAAATGAATTTCAGTGATGGATGAGTTCTAGGGACTAAAATGAAGAAAATTTCTAAAATGACACATCTGAGAAAATGTGATGCTATTTTTCAAAACAGAAAACAATAGGAGAAAAAAAACATGTTGGAATGGATATGAAGTCCAGTTTTAGACAGATGTTTGGGAGGCACTGTGTTAGGGATGGAGAGTGTGCAGTAGGAAACAGTCCACTATCCAGGGAAGAGGCTCTGAAGGCAGATCTAATTTGGGGGATTATCTGCTTAATACGCTATTTTAAACCTCAGAACAGAATGAGGTCACCCAAGGAAATTACATAGAAAGAGAGAAATCTCAGACCAAGTGCCCACTACGAAGAGACTTGTAGCTTCAACATTCTGGACCTCACAGTTCCCACCTGTAACATGGAGGGATAATTACATCTGTCTTGTGGTATAAGTGGTAAAGCCCAAATGATATTGGCTTCCATTACCTTTCTCTAGTTGGAGACATTGGTTTAAGGGCTTGAGTTTGAATTTTTGGCCCTGAGGTGATTGACAACAGGAGGTCAACTTGTATCACTCAGCTGAACTCAATCAATGTGGTGCTGGCCAGGGAAGGCCCACCTGAGGATTGTTGCCAACAAAATGAATAGGAGAACTGGAGAAGGAGAAGGAAAAGCAGGAGGAGGAGGAAGAGGAGTTGTTATGGGGCTGTTAGTTCTGCTGGGGATGTTGGTTCTCCTGGAGGAGTTTGTCATGTTGACTTTCCTGATATGAACTAGGCTCTGTTGACCAGACTTGCATGAGACATTATCATGGGCTCTTGGATTTCAATTGGACTCATGAGAGGCAAGGTTATAAGCTGTAGGTCTTCAGCTGGACTCATGCAGGACATTGCAGTGGGATCCAAGCCCTCAACTGTGTTGTCTGTGTCTTTAGTGTGTGGACAAATTTCCTGCACTCTTGGTATTTGACTCTTTGGCTGACTACTATAAGATAATCCTATGAATTATGTGTCCTGTATTAAATTAGTTACCTTAAATTGTTTTCCTTATAAACCTTGACTACTGCAGGCCGACTCTCATAGTCTCATGTGATTTAATGCTCTCATAGTTGTGTGCCACAAGGCACTTTTCTGGTTGTTTTCCATTTCCAACTTCCTACCCTTTTTTGAGCACATTTACATAAACACTCTGTTCACTGTGGTTCTCCCACCACGCTGCTTGTTATTTTTGGTCCCTTGTATGGAGTATCCCCTCCTTCCAGGATGCCAAAAACTATTCAGAATGCTTCAAGGCTCTTTCCTGGCTCTTTTTCTCTGGGGACATGCTCTCCATTGTTACTCTCCCCACCTGGTACCAGTGTCTCTGAGATCTCTAGTTCTTACACACGGCTGTCTGTGGAACTCTAGACCAATGGATAGGCATCTCCACAATAATGTCCAATGAAAACTAAAATGTATGTTATCTCAAACTTCCCTTTCCTCAGCCATCCACTATAGTTTTAGGTCTCACTAACTACCTAACTGCTCATGTCAAAAGGAAAAATGTTAGCCTAGATCTTACTTCCTTCACCACCAGTATCATATTCAGTCTTTCTCTGCATGTTCTGTCTCTACCTTCAACACATACCCTAAGTGCATTGAGTTCCTTCTACCACCCTACCACACTGAGATTCATCTCTTGTTTGGACAACTGTAAGAGTCTCCTTACTAGTGCACACCATCTCTGTCCAGCTGACCTCTCTGCCTTGGGCCTGTCTTTGCAGGGCCTACCTCTTTCTTTTTCTCTTTCTTTCTTTCTTTCTTTTTTGTTGTTGGCAGAACTGGGGATTGAACTCAGGCCCTTGCACTTGCCAGGGAAGCGCTTATTCCACTGA
>NDGM011218301.1:7448-23970 GCA_002564305.1 Octomys mimax
GAGAGAGAGAGAGAGAGAGAGAGAGAGAGAGAGAGAGAGAGAGAGAGAGAGAGAAAAGAAATCAAGAAAGGAGTTCTTCTTGTTTCCTTATTTTTGTTATTGTGGCTGTTTTGTTCAGCTAAGGAGGCAAACCAGGGATTTTCATGCTAGACAAGATCTTTACCACTGATCTAAACTCGTAGCCTAATAAAAGTTACATTAGCAAAATAGCTGGGGAGATAGCTCAGCAGCATAGGTGTCAGCCTGGCAAGTGCAAGGTCTTGAGTTTGATACCTGGTATCAAAAAAAAAGTATGTTATAATTATGTTTTTTATGTCATTAGTATGTGTGCAGTGCATGATAATTACATTCCTTGTGGGGAATTTGTGCCTATACATAAGCATCTTAATTCTTCATCCCCTTCTATTCTCAACCCTTCCCCTCCATCACTTGACCCTTTTCCCATTACAGAAAGCTTTACCTCTGCACATCCTATGGTCTGTTTTTTTCTTTTGCTCTTTATTTATATTTTGGGTTTCTTACATAAGAGAAATCATGCAGTTGTTAAGTTTGTGTGTCTGATTTAATTCACTTAACATTATAGTCTCAAGGTATATCCAATTTTCCCACAAATGAAGCAAGTTTTTCCTTCCTTTTGGTAGAGTAGAAACTCATTGTGAGTAAATACCACATTTTTTATCCATTCATCTGTTTATGGACATATAGGCCACTTCCAGTTTTAGTTGTCATGAATGAGCTCTGAGAATGTAGGTATTCATGTATCACTGTAATACGCTGTCTATAATTCTTCTGGGAAGATAGTTAGAAGGAGACTATCTAGGTGGAATGTAATTTCTATTTTTAGGTTTTTGAGGAATTCCCACATTGATTTTTATAGTAGATCTACTAGTTCACAACCTCTCTAATAATGCAAAAGGGTTTGTTTCTCCCGGAAGTCTCACTAGCATTTGTTGTTATTTGATATTTTTGATGATGGCTATTCTTTATGTGGCATGATCAAATCTCAGTGTTGTTTTACTTTGCATTTTTTGAATGAGAAGTGATGTTTAACAGCCATCACTTATTGTATTTATTGGTCATTTTTACTTCTTCTCAGAAGTAGCTATTCATTTCTCTTGCCTTGTCTACAGAGAGAGAGAGAGAATGGAGACATAGGGCTGATCGATAATAAAGAAATGGAAACTTGAGGAAGTTCAGTGCACAAATCTTTGCATCATTTTCCAAGATGGTGGCTACACATGTTCCACAAGGTGCTGACTGGGGACAAATACATGTTGAGGTCCAGCAAAAACTTTATTGGTCAGAAAAGACACCGAGTGTGTGTGTGTTTAAAATATTTCCTCCAAAATGATTCCTTTTTGTATTTGGTCTGCTTAGAAAGGACACTTTTATAATTTTTCCTTTCCTCCAAATTTTCAAATTATTTTCTAAAAGTTGTTCACAAGTTTTCCTTAAATAAAGAAATTTGTATTCAATGATGCCATAAATTAGACTATCCTACCTAAGCATTTTATAATGCCAAATAGTATTATGGTAAAGAAAATCTACTGACTTTGTTGAACCCATTTTTCCATACCCTTAAGAACTATAAAGCAAGATTTTGTTTTGTTTTAATTTTCCTGGAATACTTATTACCATCTCATATACTGTTGTGATCTGCAGTTGAGAGAAATTTTTCTTGGTTATATTTTTCTTTTTAGGATCTTTTATTCAGTATCAACAGTTTTATTTTTAAATATAAATACTTACTTTCCCTAAAGATGCACTTGCTGCACTACTGTTAAACTAAATAACCACAGGAAAACAAGACATATTTTGTTTTAATACATTTAAATTCTATTAATTTTGGTATTTAAAATCATTAGTATACAGTATGTTATATAATGTGCTCAGGTATCTAAGTTTTTGTATACCTTTAGATTGTATAAATAATCAATGCAACTTTTAGCCAGGCTTATTCATATCTTGAAGTTACCACTAATTTATGTACCACTCATTAATATTTACCTTGTTTTCTTTGTGAGAATAACAGATTTTAACGTCAGATACTGTCAACAGATATTCACGATAAACACATTCATACTAATTTGATTTCTTGTCCATTTCTGTAACAAGAAAGCCAGTGATCTCGTAATTAATTGCAGAGTCTTCTTCTGCAAGCTTGTTATCTAATAAAATATCCACACCTCTGTGCATCAAACCTCAGGTCATAATATATTCTTTTTAAAGGTAAGACAATATTTTCCTAAATCTAAAATGTATATTATGTGTGGCTAATCTGAAATGCTTTGAGTTTTCTTCTATTTGATTTGAGATACCATCAGGATAGAGTATCAGCCATGAAAGGGCCAGTATCCAAAACCAATCTTGCTGTTAGGCTGACAAAAATAATTCAGTGGACCAAGTACCTGCTTAGGCAAGCGTGGGGACTGGGGTTCGATCCCTGGCCCCACATGCCCTGCCAGCCCCGCCTGTGGTGTGCTGAGCAGGCCAGGTATAATGGCTCAGCCCTGTAATCCCAGTGCTGGGGAGGCTGAAAACAGGAGGATCACTATGAGTCCAAGCTGTGTACTGAAATCCCGTACAAAATACATAAAACATAAATAATAAATTTTAAAAATTTAAAAAAGAAACCAATACTGTTGCAATATCAAACAATATACATTTATTATGTGTACCACCCAGGTTTTCCCATTACACAAAAGAATAGGAAATGCTACAGATGTCAATTTAAGACTGCTCAGGTGAACGGCTAGTCCCTAAACACATATGCACATTCTAAAATCAGCTCCATCTGCCACATATTGCAGGACATAGGTAATCATACTTTGGGGATTGCAATACTTGCTTGCTTAGCAATTTTGACCTCAATAATATCAAATATTCAACAATGACTAAAATTGAACAGGACAAAAATCCTGCTTTAAAATAATGTCACTGTAATTTAATGTAATCTTTACAGTGGACCTTAATACATCTTCAAATTGGAAATGTTATGCTGAACCCTAATGAATTTTGCCAGTTAAGTGTGTAGTCTATGACATTAAACCAGCATTTAGCTCCAAAAAGAAAGTTTTGTAACTAAATTAAGACAGTGGTCAATTTCCGAAATAGTTGAATCAGTGACTACATTGAGGGGGAAAAAAAAAATCATACAGTTTCTTGTGATCAACTTTGCCTATAAGTCATACTTAAATCTAATGACAAGACAAGGTCAACAACAGCAGGATCCTAGGACATCAGTATGGAAGTCAAGCTCACTGAAATTCCGATTTACCAGGCGGGATATTTTGGAAAGATGGGTAACAGCAGGGTGGCGAAGGAACTGATAGTCTAGTTGAACTGGACTGATTGTAAGCACAGTAGGCAAAAGAAGTACTCTAAGGCCTTAAAGCAATGTAGCATAACTTCTGACTGCTGGATAGTGATGACAATAAACAGACCGTGCTGGTGCACAGCAATCGGAGCTTACGCGTGACGGTGCTCCACGGACTCTGGGATTCTGGCCTGCACCATAATAAAATAACTCTACAGAGATGGACAGTGACAGGTTTCATCTTTGAAATAGGTGTAGATAATAATTTTTGCGATGATTTAAATACAAATATTTCCACTAAGAAGGAATTCTCAAAGTACATTTTTGGCATCTTCACTGGTAGCTTTTTTCACTCAAGGTGCTACGACCTTTCGTTCCCAACTGTCCTACGGTATTTGCTTTTAAGCCTTCTTATTACCATGCCATTTCTATTATTGGGATGTTTATTTGTTTTCGGAATTTTTCACCAGGTTCTTCTTAGCCCTCACTTCTTGCTTTCAAGGTCTGTTCCTCTTCTCGAGCCTTCTGAAGAGTATTTCATTCCATTTCTCTCCACCTCATCCTATTGTTCCATGAACACGTCAGTTTTGTAAACACTGACTTTATAGGAGCTTGAAAACAAAGTATAGGTTCCATAACATCTTGTATCATCCTCATTGCTATTTCCTTAAATGTTTATCTTCCTTAGAAACTTGATGTAAAGGTTGGCAGCAGCACGTTGTCTTCCTAAACAAGCAAAGCTGCTTGGAACACGCTAAAGTCAATGCTTCTCCCTGCACCCAGGAGTCCTCGGAGCTTTGTTGGTGATGCACCCGATCCCAGTTATACTCAGTCAGAATTGGACCTTTGTTGGCGGTTTGAGCTTTATTTTCTTCCCTTCAAGGCTGTGCAGCTCACACTTGAGTTTGTTTTCCTCAATCTTATAATAAAGAATAAAACTGAAATTTGAAATTCCATAGACCTCAGTCCTTAAAAACATTTTGGAGCCCTTTGATAGCAGTTTTAAAATAGATCACACAGCCTCCATTTACATTTTCAAGACCAAAACACTTATTATGGTTTAGTTACAATCTGGAACATCTTTTCACCTTATAGAAAAATGAAGCTTTCTAAATAACAATTTTGAGTTATTACTTAACTTAAGTACAGACTATTTGGTCATTGGATTTTTCTCATCAGAAACAACTAACCTTAATTTTTAGCACCTTATTATGGGATAGATATATATTAATGTCTATACATCTATATTGATATATATTGCTCAAATACTTGTATTCCTATAGACAAGTTGGGTAGTTTTGGAAAAATACATCAATTATAATTTTACTTTAAAAATTGTGCTGGGTCTGGTATTAAAGTGTATTGTCTAGAAATGCATTGTTTCTTATAACCAGAAAATATGCAATAAATTAAAAGCTTTAATGAGTCCTAGGGTCTGGCAAATGAGTACAAATGATCTTAAGGTGTGTGTTCAACATTGCACAACTATTGGAACACAACTTCACTATTGCCAGGTGGTTAACGGCATACAACAAAATTATATAAAGAGACTTTTAAGATAAAATTTGCTTCTTACCTTTTTTATTTTATTAGCACATGCTTTCATTGCACAGTGACGAACTGGTGAATGTGCATGACTCTTCTAATATGGTTTTTATCTCTTTCCCCTCTCCTTTTACCATCTCTGTCTCTTGTTCAATTGCAAAAGATGGAGCTCCCTGTTTCCTATTGTCTTTTATTTTGCTCTACATTTTTTTATATTTTGGGTTCCTCATATAAACCATTCAGTATTTAAACTTGTGTTTCTGATTTATTTCACTTACTTGTTTTTATAAAATGTTATTTATTTTCAGATCCTACTCTTCTAAAAGGACACTTGAAGACAAATTTAACATCAAAATGCTACAGAAGGAAAGACACTAAAAAGAGACTAAATGAAGTTTTGATTTTTTTAAATCAAAAACACAAGAATAAAATGTCATGTAATATAATCAATAATTTATGATTTCCCGGTACTGAATTGTTTGTGGAATTTATCATATGAATCCATATAAAGTTTTGCAACATAATAGGCAAGGTGTTATGTGGAGCAAGACAAATTTTTCCTTTAGAAAATAAGACATATAAGTACCAGGCATTAAATATACTTAATAAATATAATCAAGACTGGCTCAATAAAGATTTAAAATTAATACATTGACAACATCTAGAAAACTAGAGCAAGCAAGTGCATATCCCTTAAATAATCTGTCACAAATCTCCTGGATTGAATGAACTGCTTTTAGAATTAGACTACATTGAGTCCCAGGCTGGATTTTGTGATGAGTGTCTCAAGTGCCAATTCTATGCCGTGGATTCAATATCAATAATTTTCTTTCAATGAGATATAAACTGGTGGCAAAAATAACATGTTATGAAAACTTAGCATCTAGATTTGTTTTCTCATCATTTCTGCACAGAAATGTATATATTGGTAGAATCAAAATTATAAACAGAGAAGAGTGCTGACCCATACCAAGTAATTGCTCAGCTATTTATTTAAAGTTCTGTTTCATTGAGCATGAGAAGAATATTTGAGCTTAAAACATATCACTATAAAATGAAACCTTTTCATTTCCTTTTATGTCACTATCATATTTAAATTAACTATGTTATTATACTAATGCAGATATATAAATAGATACATATCAAGTATTCTATTTCAGAGAGTTTCTTTTTTAAAAATATGTTTATATATTTTAGTGATTAAAGCAGCAAGAAAAATTAAGATTAGTATTTTCTAACATAGTCCAACAAAAGTATACTCTACTGAGCGTTTCCAATATAATAAGACCATGCTGTTGTTAAAGACTGCTTGTGAGCTGAAGGATAAGAAACTTAAATGCTAGTAAAGAGCAGTAGTAATGTTGGATGGTAAACACTATGGAAAAAAATGCCTCGGGTGCTTGGTGAGAATACAAGAAAGTCACATCGGTTGCCTGAGTCCTAAAAGGTATATAGACGTTATGTGAAGGGCACTCTAACTGGAAGAAATGGCATTTTAAGAAGGGTTGTATCCAAATGCGAGAAGTTCAGTGCAGCTATTGTGCAGATGTTTTATGGTGGGAAAGAGGAGATTTAGTAGGAAGGGACTTAGAAGCCCAATAATGAAGGGTTTTGCTTGTAATGTAAAGAAAGCTAGATTTCAGCCAAAGTAATACAGCGTGAATTAAAGTTTGAGGATTTATGGTAGGGTAGTTTCCACAGCTATTAGGAGAATACAACATAGCACAGTACTTAGAGGAACTGCATAGGCCTCTGGTTTAAATCTTGGGCTTGTCAACTAAGAGTTATAGGAACTGGGCAAGTTATTTAACCTCCAAACCTAAGTGCTCTTATCTGCGAAGTACCTGCCTGGGCCATCGTTACTGTGCAATAAATGGAGGTTGTTGCTGCTGATGCTGGCTGCTATTTTCTCCTCTTAACAAGTGAAATTGAAGGCTAAAACCTACAGGTAGAGGAGTAATAGAATGTGCCTGGAGAATTGACTGGGAAGGTAGGAAAGATTATGGGTTTGGATTGGGTGGTGTAGACATTTTAAATTTGAAAAGGCAAGTGGAGGTCCACTGGAATGTTGGTGAGTTTGGGAGTTATCCATAATGGTGTGCTGCATGGTGACCACGAGTGGGAAGGAAGAAAGCACGGGGAAATGAATACTGACAAGATGTCAAGTGAACAACTGGGCACACCCTTTAATACTTGAGTAATAGTCGGGGGTGGGAGTAGGGAGGAGAATGAAGCTCCTGAATGAAACAGATGGACCCAGAAAGAAAACTGAGAAACAAAGTTGTCTCTGGGAAGCACACCATCAAAAAGCCAGAAGAGAAGCGTACATCACATACCTGGAAGTATCCAGCTGAAGAAGGTAAAATTAAACAAGAAGCAGAAAATTCCCAAGAAGAAAGTCAGTTTTGGGAATAGAACTGGACAGTAAAGCATAATGTATCTTAAGGAATTAATGGTCAGTTAACAGTAGTTCAAATTCCCTTTCTGAGTAAAAAAGGAGAAAGTAATACTACTGTTTTTCTCTCTGTGAAGGCAAGAAATCAGGAAAAGATTTGAGCTTGGGAAAATTTAAAAGCACTTGTTATTTAGGACTGGCTTATTATTTAATGATCTATTATATTCAGGTCAATGTGATTTCACCTTTCTACCACCTATATGTGATGAGAAAATGCATGGGAATTTTGAGATCACTACAGCTGTGGTGGAAATGACTCCCACAAAGGGCTGGGGAGATTGCTCAGTAGAATAAGCACCTGCCCGGCTAGCACAGGGTCCTGAGTTCAATCCCTGGTGCCTCAAAAACAAAAAGACTCCCACAAAGAATAAATGAAAAGAATCCATAATGCTGTATTTAAATACTGTGCCACAAGCATAGTTATGCAGCATATTTGTGAGTATGATTGAGCAAAATCACCAAGGGGTCTAAGTGGATAGAATCCACATCAAAGGAAACTCTCCTGATACTGCAAGCTTTCAAAAATACAGAAAAGTCACAGAGAATAGAGATGATAGTTATAGAATTTATTAGGAGAAAAGAGCTAAAAGAGGGCAGGCTAGATAGCTCAAGGGTCTAAAGAGATTGCTTAGGCAAGCATAGGCTGGTGTGTACACACACAAAAAAAAAGAGCTAAAAGAAATTAATTAGGAGAAATTTGACTTGTAGCAATCAACTTTCTCTTGAAATTGATGACCTTTTATTTCTGAGGTGCAAGCACTCATGAGGAACGTGTACAGCGGAAGTTTAAAGAGTGCTTTGGAGTAAATAAGGTGGACCAGGGGCTGGTGAGATAGCTCAGTGGACTAAGCACCTGCTTTGGCAAGCACAGGGACCAGGGTTTGATCCCCAGTCCTGCATACCACCCTGCCAGGCCCAGCCTGAGCCTGCGACAGAGTCAAGGAGTGGTGGTGCACACCTTTAATCCCAGTACCGAGGAGGCTGAAAACAGCAGGATCACTATGAGTCAGAGCTGCATAGTGAGACCCCGCATCAAATACATAAATGAAAAAAAATTGAGGTGGCACAGTGGTCAAAGTATGGACCCTGGATAGCAGCATCTGCATATTCAGGCAACTTTTGAGAAATATGCATTCTTAGTTCCAACCACATCTGTTGAATCTGACACAAAAGGGGAAAAACTGAGAAGCCCTGCTGAAATAATCTCCCTGGTGGTGTCATTCACTCCCTGGAGTACAAGGATGAATCACTGTAGAAGCTGAATGCTCTAAAAGGATACACTCTTTTTCCTAAGTTACAGCCTGTACTCTTAGTTAAGTTTGCAAATTATGTGATCTTGCTGTGCCTTGATTTATTTATCTGTAAAACTGAGTTAATGGCAATCAACTCTTCAAATTATAACCCCTATGACTTGATGCACTGAAGTCTCTAGCACCATCTCTGTCATGTAGAAAGTACCCAGCAACTCTTAGTTATTATTGTCATTATTTTTTATTATATTTTATTGGACTATTGGATAAGATGCTAGCTGTATGTGTGTATAGGGAATGGTAGTTCTGATTAGTTTAATTACTGCACTTTGGGACAATTACACCTTAGTGACAAAAACTGAATGTTTTAATTCCTTGCTGTAATACTGTCATCAGAAATTGTGTGATCATTTTCTTTTTAACCACTCTCTTCTGGCATGCAAGACAGGTACCAGGAGATTGATGAAAGCAATTGGACAAAGGAAGAAAGAAAGGAGGGAGAGAAATCGCATGTGAAAAATAAATTTAGAATTAAATTCTGCAAAGCTTTGTTTTTGTTTTTGACACAGGGTCTCACGCTGTACTTCAGGCTAGCCTTGAACTCACTATGTAGCCCAACCTGGCATCAAACTCACACCCAATCTCCTGCCTCAGCCTCCTCAGTGCTGGGATTCCAAGCACGTGCCATCCTGCCTAGCGCTACAGAAATTTTGAATAAATATGTGTTAACTGATTTTGGGGGAATGAGATTATATTTTGTGCCCTTTAAAACACATTCAATGTTGTTTTGATGAATATTGCTAGAAAATTGTATCAAATGTAGTGATTCTCTAAAAAAAAAAATCTGTTTTCTCTACTCAACCTGGTTTCCAGTGCATTTGAAAGGAATGTCAATTCTCATTGATTCCATTTTCACTTGCTTAGGGCTACAAGACTTCATTTTTTAAGTTGTTTAATAACAGTTTTCAGGGCTCTTATTTTTTGTTAATAATATTAACCACACAGATGAGTTCCCAGCAGTCTATGTTTAGCATTGGTTATAAAGCCAAATTTGAAAAATCTACTAATTTATCTCTTTTGTTTACTCTCTAATAGGCTGGAAATCCATAATAAAATACCCAAATTATCCCACTTTGAGAGCTAAACCCTATTCTAATCACTGTAATGCATGGGCTAGCAGGATAATTGATTGACACTAAGACCACTCAGTAAACAGCCCACTAACAGAATTAGATTAAGGAAAACATATGGCAATTATGACCGTGCAAAACAACTTGAAATCTACAATATAGCCTCAGGGTAAATAATCATATGTCTGATCAAAGAGCAATTAAAGTCAATACAAGTTAGTGATTAGGATTGAGAGAAGCTGAAGGAAAAATTTGTACTGTTTTATGAGTGCATTTGATGAAAGATTTACTTTATTCAAAAATGTTTAGGTATTATGGAATAATAATACATTTTTCAAAGAATACTTACATATATTTTCTCAACGTGGTCAAAATTTTTGCTTTCATCATCCTACATTAATAATATCCACTCACATTGAATCAGTTCTAGAATTCTGGCTATTTGGTCATCTGATAACTAATTACTAATACTCTATGCTATGGAATGCTCTTAATGGAACTGTAGAGGAAAGACAAAAGAATCAGAGACTTTAGCATTTGACATTACAGCCTGGTGGATAACTACAATGCATTCTTTTAAAACTTTATTATTATTATTATTATTATTATTATTATTATTATTTTGGCTGTATCAGGGATCAAACTCAGGACCTTGCACTTGCCAGGCAGTTGCTTATGCCACTGAGCTATAGCCCCAGCCATTATTATTATTATTATTATTATTATTATTATTATTACTAGTATTGTTATTTGAGGTAGAATGAGGTAGAAAATCTTTCCTAGAAATCTCTGGCTAAAATGCTTACAAAGTTAAAAGAATGAAATAATCACTTTTGTCAGTACTTTAAAAAAAGCTTTAGGATTGTTTCCTGGCTTTTATAAATTTAAAGAATTTGTTTCATATGTTTAAATGCAGAAGTTTTTTAATGCTCCCTAAGTTAGGGCTTGTTATTAGCATTACTGTTTTTTTTTTTCTTTCACTGAAATGATTACATAGTCTTAACTGAATTTTCAATTAATTAAATTTGATGGTACATTTGAATAAACATAATGATAACATTCATCATAGGGGATTTGTACTTATACGTGATGTATCTTGCTACTTTTTCCCCCATTTCCCCTCCCTAAAATCCCTCTTCCCCTCCTTATTTAGAAAATTTTGTCTCCATTTTGTGCTTTTCACATTGTTTCTCTTGCATGAGAAATGGAAAGTTTAAATAAGTACCAAAAGCATAACTGATATTGTGAAATTGGAATAAAATGTTCAATTGAGAATTGGAACTAAGAAGTGGGGAGGGGGAAAGGAAGAAAGGCAAATAGGGAAGAAATTGAGGAAAGAAGGATAAAATAGGATTTATTTTACTTCTGTCAGTCCAAGTGAATAGCCTTTATAATTGAAAGCAAATATTTGATTTTATAGACTCATCGTCTTATTTATTAGATGGGTGAAAGTATAAGTAAAGCCATGGTTCGTAAATCATAAACACTTAGGCGTTCAGCTCTTATTTTGATTCAAGAGCCAATCATCCTATTTTCACGCGCCAACTTAAATATTTATTATCAGGTTCAGTGAGTTCAAATCACCATTGTGAACCAAGGTCACCTTCTCTAGGAAAGAAAGAATATTGAATGATGGGGTTCAATTATGCCTAGAACTGGGATTTTCATCATGAACAGATTGTAGCCATTTTTTGACAGTGGGTATGCCTAGTCCTTCAATGTTTTTTTACACATTCATTATTTCTACCTATATACTTCAGGCTAAAACTGTACTAGTTTTTGTCTTATAAATTCAGGGTTTAGGGGAAGGCGACAGTGCGTTCACCTAGACACTTGGTGGAGGAGGCTGAACCTGCCCTCGCTTCCAAATCTGTCCTGCTTTGTCCTACCTTTGGCAATCACCCCTGCCCCACGGTGAGGAGGGGTTGGCAGGCAGATGAGGCTTGTGAAGGAAATAATGACGAGTCAGTTTATGTGAAGTGTGTGACAGCTTGGGCTGTGACACCAAGAGACAATATTGATTACAGAGCAGAAAGGCAATTTTCAAAGTAAACAACTTAATGCTCGAATTTTAAAATATAGTTGTTCTTTGAGGTATGAAAAGTGAATATAGTATTTCTTTAAAATGATTAGAGACTTGGTGATTCTGACAGAGTAAAAGACTTCTATGAGACTGCACATCCTTAAGTGAGTTACTGTCTTGGGATGACCACTGGGACCCCTCTGTGGTGGTCTTGTCGCTCTGAACCCCAGGGCCCAGACCTTCCCTGACCACCATGACAGCCCCCTCTCATCCCAGGCATTATCTTGTCCTCCTCAGTATCCTTTATTATTTTTTGGTGGCATTTTTGTGTTCATGTCATTATATGATTGATTTTCTCATGTGTGTGAGTTTCCTGCTTCTCTTCACTAGAAAATAAGTTTCTTTAGGAAAATGGTGTGTCCTATTTGCTGCTATTTCATAATCTGATGACCGCTTGCATATTCCTTGCATATATTACAGTATTGGTAGAGTTATAAGGCATATTTATTAAATATTTATTTACTGTGCACAGTGTGTTAGGCAGCAATAAATCAAGGTTATTCCAGCTAGGTTTCATGCATTATACTTCATTTTATATATGTCGTACAAGTTATAGAGATAGTGTAAATATACTAAGATGTCACAGTTATAGTTTCTATTTTCTTATCAAACTGTACTACAAAACTCATTGTTCTTACTTATCACAGAAAAACGCACATTCAATCAACACACAGAAAGTTTCACGCAAATTTTTAAGAGATTTGTTGACCTAACACATTGTTAGTGGTTTGCTGTAAAGAATTCTGACACCAGTGAGATAATACAAAATTTTCACATGTGGATATAACTTATTTCACTTATCAATATAGACTCTAGTTGTATCCATTTAGCTATAAAACCTTAAACAATAATTAATCGGAAAGATACTGTGAAAGGAAAATAATTTGTTCAATGGGAGAGAAAAACCGGGACAAGGAAAAAGACAAGAAAAAGAAGGAGAAAGACATATGTTTAGGTATATACGCAGAACAGTTTGGATAATTGTACTGCCAATTTCTGCTTGTCTTTTGAAGGAGCAGCTAATGCTTACATTTTTTTTCTTTTTGTTCCTTATTTTCTCCTTTGAATTTCTTACGACTTTTTTGTTATCATCTTGTTTTGCTTTTTCTTTAAACTAATCTTGCCTGTTTGTATCTGGTAACATGAACAACTAGAAGATAGCATCATGCAATACAGGAATCATTACTGAATTCCTGTTACTTTGTTCAGTGAAATTTCGTATAATTTCTAATGCTATTTTGTTTTCTATCACTGTTCTGTATCCTTTTAAAATTTTTAATTTTTTTTAAAAAAAGAATTCCAAAGGCTTCAAATACAATCTACCTATGAACAGAGGTCCATGCTAAGCCCGGGGAAGTACAGCAATGGGCTACTTTTTGGGGGGTTGTGCATATTTTAATTGTACATGCAACTTCATAAATTGAATTAATTTTGGAGCTATCACAGAAAGCATATTTATGTAGGAAATGTGTTCACTACATTTTGCTCATTGAATGAATCAAGCTGTGAGGTAATAATGGACCTTGAACTAAAACCTAGGCTTTGTCGTTCTTAGTATTTTTTAATAAATTCTAGGTATGTGTTTGTTGCTTTTCTACCATGAATAAATACGTCTTAACCATGAAATGATTCCTCTGACTTTGTTCATCTTGGAAAGCATGACTATGGAAGCCAATGATTCTTTCCTTGACATCTGTTTCTAAGGAATCTGTGAGACTTCATTTTTCCTAGCTGTCATTTTCTCAAATAAACATTGACAGTTCTTTGGATCTTTTCTCAGAGATACCTATTCAAAGTCCTAATAATTTGATATGTTTTAGCAATTTGCCAATTTATGTTGGATACCTATAGTCACTTTGTGGTCTATGTTCAGATTTGAATATAGTATCATGAACACTTTTTTAGTGCTAGAGGCAAGAAACTCACTCATTTACTTATTCCTCACTTATTTTTCATTTAACAAATACATATTAAATGTCTACCATTTGCCAAGCACAATTCCAGGTACCCAAAATGAAGTGAACAGAGGTAGTCAAAATACTTCCTTTATAGAGTTCCTAAACTAATGGAGTAGCAGACACACAAAACTATACACACATACACACACACACACACACATACATACATACACACAATTCCAAAGGATATAATAAAAAAATTGATGCTAAGTGAACATGTGATGAGATACTTTGACATATTTAAGTAGATGAGAAAAGAATTTTCTGAGAAAATAACACTTCATTTCAAATGGAAAGCATATCCAGATGGTAGGTAGGCAAACAAAACAGGAAGAAGCATGTCTCAGATACAGGAGAGGAGGGTGCACATACAAAGTCTCTGTTGGGAGGAATCACACAATTAATAGACAGAAGACAAGTGCATCTGTGTAATCAGGGTGCAAGGAGTAAATGGAGCTTTTTCTTACTTCACAGGGTCTAACTAAGTAGTTCAGGCTGGCCTTGCACTCAATATGTTGCCCAAACTGGTATTGAATGTGGTTGATTCACCTGCCTCAGCCTCCTCAGTCTTGGGATTACAGGCATGTGCTACCATGCCCAGCTAAAATAATTCTTAAATCCAAAAGAGATTATCCACAGAATATCTTAAGAAAAATATATTATACTATATCATATTGTGTTAATGTGTTGTGTTGTATTGCTCTGGATTTTGTTGTGTTGCATTGCACTGGATTGTGCTGTGTTGTGTTCCATTTCATTGCACTGTATAACACTGTGTTTGAAGTTGAAGGATCACTACTAGAACTGAAAATGAGTTCAACAATTTAGGTTGTGCCCTGAAAGTATATTGAAAAAAAAAATGGACAAAGTCCATATTCTTGGTGAGTGAGGGAAAGAAAATCACACGTTCAAGGTTGGGACTGTGTTGAATTTCAGATGTCTTGCTATAGCCAGGAGGACAAAGGAAGTAGGCAGTTCATTATACAAATTTGGAACTCAAAGGCTGCTATAGCCTAGAGATATAATTATATAAATCAATTGTGACTAGATGATAATTGAATGAGTGAGCATGTACGAAACCACTCAGGGAAGAAATATTGAATGAAAAAAGGAGAGAGTTTAGGAGTGGTCTTCAAGGAATGCTAATACTTTTGCTTGAAGGAGGAAAGAAAGGCACACCAGTAGACAAAAAAGAGGGACAAGGAAAGAAGAGGAAAGCCAGGGGAGAATTGTTTTGAAGCCAAGGGGAAAAAAGTCTATTGGTATCAATTTTATAAAGACCAAGCAATGGATAAGAGATCACAGCTCTATAGTTTCAGATAACAAATAAAGGACAACTGTTGTCTCTGAAATTGTCATATCCAGCCTTAGTCTGGCATCATGCAAGCCATGATCAACACAGCCACTAAGGACCATCAGTTTGCCTTTTTTGGGTTTGGCGCTATTTTCACTTGTGACTGAAGGAGGGAATAAAAAATAAAGGATACACTAAAGCTGGATCTCATCTTCCAGCTTACAAAACTGACTTTATTTGGTATTAGTCACCAGGATAAATAATGCAGAAGACAAGTGCACACTTTGATTTTTAGAGACAAATGATGCAAATAAATGAAGATGTTGATCAAGCAGTTACTTCTTGAGTCAGAAAGTTGTTAAATTTCATGCAGTTACATACAAATCCACATAAATAAAATGAAGAGGGCACACTCCACTGGAAGATTCTGGCACTGAAAAATCAAATGAAAATGACTTAAATATGCCATCAGTACAAAAATCTACCAAATAGTACAAAAATATACCATACAATTAATTTTCAGTAATTTTTTAAAATAGCAAAGAAAAAAAAACCACCAAGCAATCAAACTAAAACCAAAACTACATAAGCACAGGTAGAATAGTCAACATGTGAGGCTAAATATTGCCCAATTGGCAACTCCTTCCTATAATTCCAGCACTTGGGGCCACGGAGGCAAGAGGATCACCAAGAGTCTGAGGCCAGCCTGCACTACACAGTGTGTTCAAAGCCAGTCTGAATTACAGAGTGAGACTCTGACTCAAAAAGAAAAAAGAAAAGAGCTAAATGTTACACTCAGGAAGAAGAAAATCAAGAATGAGATGTTATTGAAGACAAGGAAAAAAGAGCTTTCAAGACTAAAGGAAAGACGAAATTTGATACGTTATTTCCAAGAATCAAGTAAAATTAAAATGAGCAAATGACAGAAACATCCATCGTACTGAATAACTCAGGAAACTGATGATGTCAAGAATTTTTTTCACTGAAATTTTAAGGTCAAATAAAGAGGGAGGGAGAGAACTAAGTCAAGTAGAAGTAAATTAAGAAGAAAATGGAGAAACAGGAGCTGAGAAAGGTAAACTATCAATGTGGACAGTGCTTTCCAAAGAATTGATAGAAGACAGATACTATAGTGAAAAAAGAAACTGGGATACAGAGAAGTGACTATTGAAAAACATATGTTCGTACTAAAGGATATAAGAATAACCTGAGAGAGGAAGAAATTATAGTTATATTAAATTAAAAATATTAAGAAATAAAAACTGATTAAATTTATAGTGCTATAATGCGGGTACCAATTAGAGGGTTATGAAACTGGAGGCTTAATTAAGATGAAGCAAAGATGAATAGAAGAGGTGGGAGAAGAAGACAAAGATAATGGGAATAAAGAAAAAAAGGAATGAGAACACAAAGACTCCCATAAGAATGACAGTGGAGGGCTGGCGAGATGGCTCAGTGGTCTAAAGCACCTACTTGGAACAAGCTGAACTA
>NDGM011218325.1:0-18012 GCA_002564305.1 Octomys mimax
AGACAAGATCTCATTAAGTCACTCATTCCCCAGGCTGGGTTTACACCACAGTCCTCCTGCCTCAACCTCCCACAGTGCTGGGGTTACAAGCCTGCACCACCATGCCCAGCTACTGGCTTACTGTGATGTGCGTGTGCATGTGTGCCTACACATGTGATGGTTTTAAGTGTGAAACAGCTATTGACACTGCACAACAGAGTGGCAGGCCTTGTGCTGAAACTACAGTCTCTGTTCTCGTGAGTTTCAAATCTAAGGAGAGGGGCAACCCGGAGCAGATGCCCTGCAGACAGCTGTATGAAAAGCAGAGCCTTCTGCCCCAGTATATGATGGTGGAGCTTCTGGAATGTTCCGTGGCATGCAATATGGAGAGGCAGGACCTCCCAGTACATCAACACACTGGAGACCAGCTTAGGCCACGGGACTGAGAGGCAGAACATGGGACCCGTCCTCTGGCTATCTGGGACATTCTAAGTTTGGTACTCCAGACAGAGCAGGGTTCAAACCCAGGCTCAATCTCAGTTTCTTTCTGTGAAACAGGGAGAACCCTGGGCTCCCCAACTCCTGAGGGTTAAATGAGGTGAAACAGACAATGTATGATTCTCTGGCTTGAAGAGCATGGGCAGCCGATGCAGCGATTATTATTTACTGCTAACAGTCTTGCATCTGAGCCTCAGCTGTCTGCGGGTGAGACAGCAACCCCACCTGGCCCTTCAGAAAGGGTTAGAACAGGATCAGAAAGAAACTGCTCTCCCAGGAGACCTGTGTTATTCCTGACTGTGGCCAGTGGGGCTGGCTGGGAAACCCAGAAATGCCCAAGATTTGTCAGACTCGCCTCCCTCGGCCTTCCTTCTCTGCCTGTCCCGGTCTGCAGAACTAGCCCTCCCTTCCTTGGCTCCCTTGTGCTCCCTCCTAGGCCCAGAAGCCCTACACCCACCACTACTGCCCTTCTTGCAAGCCCATGCCGGATAAAAAGGGCTGGAAGTCCTGCCTTCTAGCTCCAGCTCTGTGGCCACACACGGGCTAGGCCCCATCCTGGCATCATCATCCCCACTCCCTGGTTACAGTGTTTCCCTGAATCCTTCCTGCTCTGGGTCTGACTTCCTTACACTCAATGGAGGAACTTCAGGCAAGTCTCCTCTGTGGGTGCTGTGTCCCACACTCCATGAGGGCCATTTCCTCTTCAGTCGCCATGTCTCCACCTTCCAAAAGGTTGTGTTTCCCAGTGAGGATTACCCCAACAGGACACAACCACCTTGGCCTGAGAGTCTTCCCACAGTCCCTGAGACCATCTCTGAGGGGTTGGACCCCGGCAGCCCTGGGCTGGGTCTCCAGGCCCCCAGCACTCTCAGGAGCATTGGCAAGCCCCAGGGCTGAAGGCACCTCTTCCAAGAATGGGCGGATAGACAGGGTGAGCTCCATCAGTCATTCAGTGAACATGCGCCCAGCATCTAGGGTGCTCTGAGATCTGTGGTAGGTGCTGGGGATGCAGAAATGAGTCAAGTCCTGGATCCCCATGGCCATGGAGTCACAGGCAGGGGCAGGAGATTGAAGGGAAGTGGTTCTTCAATATAAAGAGGTCTCCCACGCAGGAAGGGGCTGTATCTGTAGGCCGTGGTGGGCGGGCCCAGACCTTGCACATTCTCCTGGGCCTCAGCCAGGAGCTCCTCCCCTGGGGAGAGGCAAGAGGGTTCCAAGAGGCTGTGAACTGCCCCATGAAGAGGAGGACAAGAATGGCCTCCAAGGGCCACTGCTGTGCTGAGGGGAGAGAAGATGGTGAGCTCGATCGGGTGGTGGCAGTGAGGATGGGTGAGGCAGACAGATTCAAGACAGATGTGGGAGGAGGAGGGGTCTCCCAGCTTGGTGGAGGGCTGTGTGGGGGAGTGGAGAGGAGAGAGGGGTCCAGGGCCTCAAGGAAAAAGCCAGGTGGCCCTGCTGTCCATAAGGAGGGCCAGGTAAGGCGGACGTTCAGCTCAGGGCGTGTTAAGTCAGGAACTCAGCTGCCCACAGCAAAACACACTACAGCAAAGGCTCCAAAACAAAACCCCAAGAGTAGAAGATTGTGCTGGTTAGATGACTCTGTGAGGAAAGGTCCTCTTGTGACAGAGAAGGAGTATGAGGGGCAGCGTCTGAAAGTTGCTATCTCGCTCCACATCCGGCCGAGACATCTCACTCAGCAGACAGGGACCAGCCATCAGGTTGCAGGGACTGCTAGTTCAGAAGATGAGGGGCAGCACAGGCCACTGTGTCACTGGGGCAAGGCCTCTAGCTCTCCTAGCTTCCTGAGATTACTACCAAGACTGGAAATGAGGCCGCGTGTGTGAGAACAAGAAGTGACCCAACGTGCTATGGAAATCATGCCAGGCGTGGGATGGTTTAGGGATCTCCTCCCACACACACCTGTGCCAGGGTTGTGTCCCCATCCCACCTGCCCCACAGACTCCAGCCCCAGAGCCCCACCTTCCGACTACCTGTCCATGAGAAGCCCTCCTCCTCCCCATCCCTACCAGAGATGTCTGCTGTCCATTCCCCCAAGGAATGGGAGGAAAATCAATGCAAATGATGTAGGCAAAGGCCCCAGTTGCACCTCTTATCTGACCATCTGTTCTCAAAAGGAAGCTCTAGTCTTGCTGTGAACCCAATAAGTCTTTCAGTTTGACTAAAAACTCCACATTTTTCCTCTTTAGAAAAATGTCACCGACATTTTTCGGTTCCATTACTCTTGGTTGTGGCTGCTCTGGCCCAGGAGAAATGGCTTGCAGAGTGAGATACCTGTCCCCCACCAGCCCTGGGGCCACACCAGACCTGAGATGGCCACAGGATGCTGGGTCCACCCAGGCTGGACATGGCCTTAGTCTACCTTGACCACATCCTGGGGCACACACACACACACACACACACACACACACACACACAGAGTTCACAGGCTGGAGACCCTGAAATCCTTGCAGCAGCTAGCCAGAGCCCCCCAGGCCTCCCTGCCTTCAGCTAGCTGGACATCTGCTGCCCTTCTGCCAGGCCTGATGCTGTCTGTCTGTCCGCCTGTCCTTGCCCTAGCCTGGTCCTGGTCTATCTGCCTCTCTCTCTCTCTCTCTCTCTCTCTCTCTCTCTCTCTCTCTCTCTGTACTTCTATGTCTTTTTTATATCTCTGCCTCTTTTTCAGGCCTCTTGCCATTTAGATTTTCAACAAATATTGACACTGTTCTAGAATCTGGGACACAGCAGGGAATTAGAGATGGTCTCCGTATTCAGACACAGTACATGAAGAAGCAAAGAGAGTCTTGCAATAGACAGTGTTTTCCAAAGGTCCTCACTAATACCTTGTTCCCATCACTCCAGACATGGGGGCTTCGTGCCCTTCCCTTGTAGCTGGGCAGGGCTTCCTGGCCAACCAAGCAAGCAGTCAGTGCACTGCTGTTTCATCTCCGAGACTGGGCCCTAATGGCAGCATGCACTTCTACCCTGCTACCCAGAGATTCCATCTCAGACCCCAGCCTGGGTTCTAGGCCACCCTTGACATCGGTGGGAGTGGGCCGCAGTGGCAGAGGCTGCTCTGGCCTGGCCTCTGCCCTCAGAGTCACCCCTGCTGAGCCCTATATACATAACAGACTCAGAAGCCCACAGATTCATGGGGTTTGCTTTGGGTTCGGTTTAGTTTTTATTTCTATGTTTTGGTGCTGGAATTGAATCCAGGGCCTTTGCATCAAGCTACAGTCATGGTCCCTTTTATCTTTTAAGATGGAGTTGTTCAAGATGGGTTTGAATTCCTCCTGCCTCAGTCTCCCAGAGCTCTGGGATTACAGCCTACACCACCACGCCTGGCTAGGATTATTGAAGTTTGAACCCACTGAGTTCCAGGAGAGTTTTGTTACCCAACAGCCAGTAACAAGGGGTGATCTTGAGCCAGGTTGGGTGAGGAGACAGGCAAGGACGGGGAGGTAGAGGGCAGCAAAGATGGGTGCTCCACCCAGCTCACCCAATGCTCATGCCCAAGGTGAGGTCAGCAGGTCCACGTGTGTGCTGGAAACGCTTCTGCCAAGAGCACAGCCTTAGGGAGGGGGTGTTCCAGACCCCAAGATCTCCACCTCTGTTTCTCCCTGCTGAGATTTCTGCCAGCCAGGCAGCTCAGCTGTACAGCTCTGGCTGTAGAAAGAAGCTTCCTTCCAGTGAGGGAGACCCAGCCCCCACGGCCCTCTGGGGCCAGGTGCATGACAGGGACAGGTGCATCCCTCAGCCCCTCCACACCACGCTGGCTGTCAGAGAGAGAAAGAGATCAGCTGGGTGCTGGGGCACTTTGAACTCATTTGGAAGAGGGAAAACACAAGTGTTTATAAGAGGGAGTCAACACAGGGCACATGACAGCAGAATGCATGCAGAATGGGACTCCAAAGCTGGTGTCACCAAAGCCCTAAGACTGGTTGGAGCTGTGCCCATGATCACCAGCCTTTTTGACAGTGCAGTCTGCTAAAAGGGCCCTGATGTCCCTCTTCCCCGTTCAGCATTCTGGGAAAAAGGCACAGCATTCCCAGTCACAAAGACCTAAGTTTCAGTCCTGCCTGTGGTCTGCTCACCTGTGTAAGCTGTTGCCCCTCTCTGAACCCCAAAGGGAAGTCAACACAAATGTGTCACCGACAGCCAGCAGCTTTCCCAAAGCTCCCTGTTCTGCTGTCCAAGGTGATTCCTGCCCGGCCTGCTTCCCATTGATGATCTCCATAGTATTTGCTCTCAGTTGGCCTCCTTCTCTTATTGAAGTACACATATTTATTAAGAAAAAAGTCACAAGACAGCTAGCTCAGTGGACTAAGTGCCTACTTAGGCAAGCACAGGGACCGGGGTTCGATCCCTGGCACCACATGCCATGCCAGCCCTGCCCCTGGGCGTGCTGAGTGGGCAATGGAGTCCAGGTGTGGTGGCGTGCACCTGTAATCCCGCACTGGGGAGGCTGGAAACGGAGGATCATTACAATTCCAAGGTGCATAGTGAGACTCTGCACACACACACACACAAAAAGTCAATGTTTTGAAAAACTTTTTGTAGCCACCTTCACTGGGAAACCAGCTTCCTATGCTGAAAATAAAATGGAACCTTAAAAAATGAGGGCCAGTAATCCTAGCACTCTGGAGGCTGAGGCAGGAGGATTCTAGCTGTACCTGAGAAATCTAGTGACTTAATGAAATGCTGGCTCAAATTTTTTTAAATGGAAGATAAAAAGAACTGGAGATGTAGCTTAGCACAAAGGTCTGGGGTTCTATTCCTAGAAGGAGGGGTGGGCAGGAGTGGGAGGAGGAGAGAAGGAGAAACTGCTGCTGACTCGGCCTTGAGCTCTGTAGCCCATTTTACAAGGGGACCAGCAAGGTCTTGAGAGAGAGGTAAAGGATAGTTAGCCCACAGCTGAGAATTCCTACCATCTTCTGACTGGCCTAGGATGCTGAAAGCCATGTGTGTGTGTGTGTGTGTGTGTGTGTGTGTGTAAAATTGCACAGCCCTGCCCTACAGTGACCAGGGAGGGACATCAGCTGTCCTTTGTAGCTCAGGCTTTTGGCCTAAATCCTCTTAAACAGTCTGGGCAGGCAGGGCAGGGCTAGGGACCCTCAAACTGCAGAAACCAAGAGTGGAAGCCTGAGTGTGCCCCAGGATGGGCTCTTGGAGACTGTGGGTGTGTCCCACCCTGTGGACCATTGTGAACCTCTTGGACCCTGCAGCCAGCCCACCCAGAGCACTGGGGCCAGCCTGGCTTCCCCACACATGCTCTACTGGGGACCCAACAGGCCACCCTCACCCCCTTTGTTGGCAAGTTGTTTACCCTTAGGTGGGTAGCCCCACCACTCAAAGTCCCAGTTGCCTCTTGGCACCTCCCTACAGAGCCAACTTACCCATCAGTCATAGTACAGACTGTAGCCTATGTTGATCTCAGAATTTTTGAAAATTTTTAAAATTTCTTTTGAAACCAGAAAGGTAAAAGAAAAGAACTTTTAGAAGAAAATGTTTAAGCAAATAAAATTAATATTTTATCTTTATACTAATGGATATATATATATATATATATATATGCTTTTTTGAGACAAGATCTCACTTTATAGCTCAGGCATGAGCTCAAATTTGTGGTGACCCCCTGCCTCAGCCTCCCAAGTGCTGGAATTACGGGCATGTGCTACCATGCTTGGCTTCATAAAACACACCTTTTAATTGTTTTAGTATAGAAAGGGGCCCACAAGAGCCATCATGCGTCCTCTATAAAGCAGAGACAGTGACAGCACCTGCGTGAGGGCAGATAAAGCCACCTGGGCTGAGGACTCAGTCCCCCAGCTCCTGTCTGACAAATGTTCCTGCTGCTTTCCCCCTTGGCGGTGACCTAACAGGAGTGAGCACGAGTGTAGAAGCCTGTTAGCAGCCCATGGACACCTCTGGGCTCAGTGCACCTCTGGAAGCTGCCTCAGTCTCCCCAGCTGCATGTGAGCTGTACCCAGGGTGGCAGCTCCTCCCTGAAGCAGAGCGGCTGACAGTGGGATGGTTAACCAACTAACTGGCTCTGCAAAAGCACCTTACCTCCTAGTCACGTCTGCTACAGGTTCCGACAATCACTGTGGCTTCTCTTTTCTGTTTTGTTTATTTTCAAATTCCAGGATGTTTGATTTGGCGGGGCCCCAGCCCCTGTGTTTGCGCTTGGCTGTCTCTGATTGCCCTTGCTCCCAGCCACAGGTTTTCCTGTAGAAACCCGTAAGGCATCTGCCAAGGGGGCGTGGATACAGTGAGGTGGGGGAGGCACCTGCTGGAGACAGCGGGTGGGGTGCAATTGTAACCATGGATTCCCAGGTGCCCCCTCCATGCCCCACACCATTCCAGGTCCCAGGCTCTGCTGGGGATGCAAGAGCCGGGTCTGGGGTCCAGTGCAGAAGTGAGATGGAGGACAGAGGGGAAGGGCCCAGGAAGGGAACAAGGACTCCCCTAAGAAGCTAAGTCCTGGGGGTCAGCAAAGGTTCCCTAGAGGGCTGGGTGCAGCTGGGGGTAGAGTGCTAGCTTAGTATGCCCAAGGCCGTGGGTCCCATCCCCGAATATGGGTGACCTCTAAGGCTGAGCCTTTACCAATGAACAGTTGTCAGCTAAAGACAAGGGAGGCCAGGGTGTCCCTAGCAGGTGGACCCCATTGAGCAAAGGCAAAGGTGGCTTCCAGCCCAGGAAAGGAGACCAGGCTCATCTTATAGGTGGGGAAACTGAGGTTCACAGAGGCCAGGTTGCTGGCAAGTGGCAGTGGTCTACCTGGAACCCTCCTCCACCTGGTTTCTAAGCCACAGGTGACACTCTTCCCTGCCCTGCACTCCCATCCACATCCACGGGTCCCAAGTCACCTGCCACAGAGGCTGGCCGTTTCCTGTATGCCAAAGTAGCCGCCAGCGCCCCCAGTGCCTCAGAGGGAGCTGGCATAGCCTGTCACCTACACGAGCTTCTCCCAGAGGAACCTGGGAGCCCAGTGCACCCTCAGAAGAAGTTCAGGGAGGAAACTGAGGCCCGGCCAGCTGCCTGCTCTGCCCAAGGTCAGCAGCCCCCAGGGACAGGGCGAGGGGCTGCGGGACTCAGCTCCTCCCTGGGCGGGACGCCCCCTCCCCGCCCCTGCGCTCGCCCCAGCCCCCTACCCGCCCCTTCCCCCAGGACAATGGGCCCTTTCACAGCCAGACAAAGGGGAGAGTTAAAAGGCGAGAATTATGTTTCCACCGTGGAGAAGGGGGTGGGGCGACTCAGGCTGGGGGCCGGGAGGAGCGGCGCTGTCCAAACCAACTGGGGTGTATTTATTCATGTCTGACACAACACAATTTGATTTTCCACATAAAAGATCAAATAATATTTCAGTTACAGTTAATTACACACCCCCAAAGCACATCAAAGACGTCCGCGTCTGCCCGGCCCTGCTCCGCAGCTCTGCGTGCGCCCGGATTTCACGGCAGGCTTCTCGGAGCCTGCGACCCTGCAGCTCCCACATTCGCAGGCCTTTGAGCAGGGGCCTCGGGGCCCCTCGACAAGATGCCCCTCGACAGACTCCCAGCCCCGACCGCGCCTGCCCACTGGATGCCTTGTCTCCCCACTGAAATAGCAGTCTTGTCTCACCAGGGGAGCCGGTCTTCCCAGGGGAAAAAAAATCCCTCTGCATCCAAGCAGGCAGGGAAGGGACCCACGCCAACACCCTTGCCCCACTCCCAGGTAAGGAAGCATAGAGGTTCAGGCAAGCCAAGCGCCCTTGCCATCTTACACCGCCTGGAAGTGGCAGAGCAGGAAGTTGAAGTAATCCAATTGTGCCCTGCGTTGAAAAGGATCCGGAAAAGGTCATCTCTACGTTGTTATCTGAAGGGTGCCCACCCTTCCTGAGAGCATACCCACATGCCTGTGTGAGAGATGGCATTGGTTGAGTGAATAAGGCATTGGATAAAGAAGTGAAGGAGCAAGAAAATTAACTTATAAATGAGAGGAGGCGATGGAGAAATGGGAAAGGGGACCAAAGGGGTCCCATTCCATCTGGAACAGGTCAGAGCAGCGCTGGGTGTCCCAGGACTCCTGTAGACTGGGACACAACAGAGGAGACTTCCGGAGTCACAGGAAAACTGCAGAGCAACACCTCCGACTTGTGACCTGGGTGTCACTGGCCCTCCCAGGACTTCAGCTCTCTCCACACTGGTTCTGGAGCAGGTTCCTGGGCATGAGGCTGAGAAAATTCTGGAAAGATAGCATCTGAGACTCATAGAACCTTAGAATCCATAAAACGGACTCTCAAATCATCCAGTCAGAATCCCTGGGGGTAAGAATCCTAGTCATCATCCCTCCCAGTCTGTCACAAAGCCCAGAGAGGACGTATGTTCTACCCAATGTCACACAGCAGGCTGGGGTGGTACCAACCATATCCCTCCAATCCCACCTGGGAAACATGTGTCAAAGGCTGTTCCCCAGTATGACAACTCATGGAGGACAGTGTTCTGGGAAAATAGGGTGAGGGGATGGGTCTAGAAGACCCAAGGGAAGGGGACCTGGATCTGCTTGGCCACTGACCTGCCTGCAGGGGCCCCAAGTGCTGCCCCTTCTTGCTCCATCCCTAAACCCTGGAAGAATCCTGGCCTGCAGCCTGTGGCTGGGTTTCTGTAAAGTCACTGTGCCAGGTAGATCACCCAGCCCACCTTCCTTCCTGAGCCCCCAATTCTGTTCTGCAGGCCCAGGATCTAGGAAGGCCACCCAGCCGGCTATAGAAAGGCAGCTGCGGCGACCAGGCATGGGGCACCCAGAGGGCACAGCTATTCTGGGTCCTGCTGCTGAGGCCTCGTTCCCTGAGGCACAGGCACCCAACGACCATCCTGTTTGGAGGCAAAGATGTTTCCTGTGTGCCACAGCAAGCTGAACCTGCTGGTGCCCACCGCAAGCCTCTGCTCCCCAGCCGCCTGGGGGCCCAGCCTGTGCCCTGACTTGGCCCCGCTGCCGCCACTCCCACCCTGCACCCCCAGCTTCACTTCCTTATTCTCCAGCAAAACTCAAAGTATGCAGGTCTTGCAAGGTAGAGATGGTCAACAATTAGATTAGCTGCTCACAGCCCCATCATGGTGGATTGGTGGTAGGAATCATGGGATGACAAGGTGCTTCTCCCAGCATCTGCCACACACTGATCCCCAAGAGCACAGGGCGTGTGAGGCAGCTGCTCCTTCTGGTGGCCCAACTCTGCACCCAGCAACAGCCTGGGGTCCCACCCAGTGTCGGCTGCCCTCTCAGTGCTGTCCCCACCAACCTTTCAGGGAGCGAGGGAGGGAGGGCTTGAACATTGGATGAAGGAGTGAAGGGGTACATGGTCAGGGTATTTTCTAAATGAGAGAAAAAGCATTATTTTTCCATAAGGCTCAAACGTCCTTGGTTCCAGCTGGTCAGCGCAGCCTCACCTACAGCCTCAGTCCCTTGGCTCACCCTCTCTGACCCTGTTTCCTGTGGGTCAGGCCAGCTGGATAACTTGTCCTGCTGGTTCCCTGGGTGGTCGGCGAGGTTCCTGAGAGCCCTGTGGGAATGGTGCCCTGAACTTTCCAGGGCTCCTCTGGCACAGCAGCCAAGCCTGGCAGAGGATGGAGGCACATGGAGGCCGCCCCCTGCTGAGTTCAAATCTTGCCTGCTCCCCCCACCCCATGGGCAGCAGGTCTCCTTCTAGGAAAAGTTAATGACCTCTGAGAGGGATCAAAGAACTGGCAGCCTCAAGTAGAGGTGCTGGACACTTTTGCCACACAAATGCCCTGCCTCCCTCCACCTGGCTTGCATTGAAATGAGGTCCTGGGCTTGGCCACAGAGAGCTGAGCCCTTCTGTAGGGCAGGAGAGAGGCTCTGAATTCTCAGCGGCTCAGTGGAGACTGTAGTTAAGGTCAGAGATAGGAGGGCACCACGATCGGCATTTGAGCAGCATTTGCAGAAGCAGCTGATTCACCCCCTGTACTGGGTCACAGAGCTATTGGGTGCCTTGAAACCCCTCTGGGGGAAGCTAGGGGATGTACTCAAACACCCATAAGTCTCTCAATACCTCAGCACCCCGTTTCTTCCCACCGCAGGACCTTTGCACATGCTACTTTCTCTGCCGGGGCACTTTCTCACCAAACTACCACCTGTATGGTAAACCAGGAGGCAGGTGAGGGTCTGATGCTTACAGATGCTTGTAGTGCTGAAGCAACATGCCTGCCACACCGTGGGCATGTGGATCGTGGGGGGAGCTCTTGTACGAGAAGACCAGGGTACTATCCTGAGCGTGAAAAGCTGCGTGCAGCCACGTATGGGCTGGAGGATGGGCTGGAGCTCACATCCTAGGACAGAGACGAGAGTAAAGTGAGTTGCAAAGCCTAGAAATATGAAAAAGCCAGAGAGATGGGACTGGAGAGCCAGGGCGCCCCCGCTGGCTGGCCCTGGCCTGCTCCAGGCCCGCAGACCACACAAGACACTTTCCTCTTGGTGGCGGCTGTGGTCAGCACCTGTCAGGCTGATTTACGGGCGCCCGCCGCCCGCCGCGCGCCGGCCATCAGCCCCAGCCGCCAGATCTGTTATTGATGAACTTTCCAAGCCCTGCTAATTAACTGCGCGCCCACGGCAGGCAGGCGGTGGCAGAAATACGGCCCTGGCCACCCTGGCCAATGTCATGGCTGTGTGGCCCTGCGGGGTCAGCCAGGGCCCAGGCATCCCACATGCACCTGAGGGAGCAGCTTATCTCTGTGTGCCCAGGCACTGATGGCAGCAGGCCCCAGACGGGAGGTTTCCTGGAGCCCGAGTTCTACTTCTGCATATCCGGGTCAGCTAGAGTCTTGACCCCTGGGAGCCTTCACAACCTTGTTTGGAAAATGGGAATGACATCTAGCTTGGGGACCCGGCAAAGTCCCCCGAGTCCCTGAGTACCCAGTTGCTGTAGCTCCTTGAATGATGAGAGCTTCCCTGAGCAGTGACCTTCTGGGGCTCCTGCCTGGTGTCCTCCAGGAACAGATGAGGCACGCACTACCTCGGCTGTCCTTCAGGATAGAGCCAGGCCTTAGGAGAGAGGCCCAGTCAGTGCTTCTGGCTATTGACTGAGGGGCTGGAGTGACAGCAGCAGCCAACGGCACCAGTGAGGACCCAGACGGGGCTCCAGAAGGCAAGCGAGAGGTGGCAGGCACAGCAACTCGAAGGACCCAGGGAGGGAACTGTGGCCAAGGGTCAGGAATTTGAACTCAGGACCAGTGCCCAGAACTGCCCATCAGTTGAAACTGTTCCCTTCCTTCCCAGGAGGGTTTAGCCCCAGGCTGGTGGGGGCGGGGCCTCACTGCACAGCTTGGGTTCTGAACCTCATCTCCTCCCTGCCACCCCCTTTCTCCCACCCCTCTCTCCAGGACAGGAGGGTGCCACTCCTAGAGCCAGGGCCAGGCCCCAGGATGTGTCCTCATTTTGCAAATGAGAAACCAAAGCTCAGAGAGGATGAATGACTGGCTGGGGGCCACATAGCTGAAACCATCCCCAGCACTACCGTCAGGCAGGTGCAAACCAAAGGACCCCCTAGGCCTTTTCCCAAGCATTGTATCAACCACACCCAGGGACACAACTACAGTCTTTCCCCATTCTGCCGATAAGGAGTGGGGCATGGAGGAGCTCAGAGAAGTGCTGGGGGAGAACCCAACAGGGTTTGCTGGAGAAGTAAGATCTGAGGACCAGTTTGTTTTTCATGTTTTTAGTTGTCTTCAGTAGTTCCCTTTTTCTTATCTGTTACTCAGTTGACACAATGTATATTTTGTGTTGTGGACTTGTTTCCCTTTGAGCCCCCTCAGAAAAAAAAAAACACCAGTAGCAGCTCTGTCCCCCGGGAGCTGAGCCTATGCCCTTCACAGCTGTTTCCCATCGTCCTTTGGGGTGAGAGGCCCAAGTCTGAAGGAAGTGGAGAGGAAGCAGAGAACTGAGACAGAAGAGAAGGAGACAAAGACGGAGAGAGGAGCTGAGAGATGAAGCAAAGGGAGACAAAGGCCGAAGGGGAGGCCCAGGCAGCGCTGGGCAGCAAGGCTTGGGGCCCGAGGAGCACAGAGCCCCGGGTCACAGCCACAGCTTCCCTGTAGGACGGGGCTCCGGGCACGCCCCCACCCCAAATGACACCCAGTAGGAAGCAGCCAAAGCAGGAAGGTCTCTGCCCTGAAGCAGATCAAAGGATGCTCGGCCTCCTAGACCCCAGGAAGGCACACTCTCATCTCTGAAGACTTGGGGACAGTGACCAAACTGGCTGCTATAGGACTGGGGGTCTGGAAATGCTGTGACTCTTCAGGCTTCCTTTGTATTCCCAGAACTCTCTGTGAGCAGGAAGAGGTCTCCGTACAAAAGGGGCATTATCATTCCTATTTGTACTGCCCTTGCTGTCTGAAAAGAAGGCTAAAACTGTGATGGTTAAGATCTTCAGAAACACACAGCCCTGGGTTCAAATCCTGCCTCTGCCACTTCCCCCTGTGGTGATTCCCTCCCTCCCTGAACCTCAGCTTCCCCTAGGTATACCATGGGGAGCAGCCAGAGCTGACTTGCATGGGGCGGTCAGGACAGGAAGGCACATACAGCAGGTGCTCAGCCAAGCTATGGTGCTCCCTGTACTCTGAAAAGCAGGCACATCTGGCCTCCAGCCAAAGACAGCTACTTGGGTCTCCTAGCCCCGGGCTCCCTCTAGAAAGCCCTCTGCAAACTCTTGGGGCCTCGTGGAATGAAAACAATACCACGGCTTGTGCTTGTCCTGCACAAAGACAGAAGCGTAAAACTTCCTGAGCTTCCCAAGCCGCTGGAGGCTCAGGGCAGACACAGCCCAGCCTGAGCCTCAGCACGGGGATTTGCCCCTCACCCCCAGCCCTCCCAGGCTTCCAGCTGCCTGGTCAGCAATCTAATTTGCCAGAGGAGGAAACCAAGGCCAAGAGCAAAAGTTGGTGGCCCCAACCCAAAACCTGGGCCCAGGGTGGCCCCCCAGCCAGAGCCTCCGCTGGGTGCTGCTTTGCCTTTCAACATCTGGCAGTGGGGATCACGGGCCGCCACAGCCAGCAAGGCCGTGAAGATACCTGATTCCCGATTCAATTGCTGCTTTTTTTGATAGCTAATTTTCAGTTTAAAATAGTGATAGAGTACTGCCTGTCAAAATAAGGAGCCTGCCCCTTTAAATACATAGGAAGAAATTAAACAAAAAAAAACAGAGTGATGAGATCTGCAGAAGGGCAGCATCCAGAAGGAGGAAAGGCAATTGGAGAAGCATGCTTTTCCCCAACACAATGGACTGGTCGTTTGCAGCCCTCACTTGCCCCAGAAGGGTGCCACATACATGCCCTTTCATCAACCATCATCTAACATTTAATAGCTCTGCGCTTAGTGCTGGGCTGGCTGCTTGGGAGACTGTGCCACCAAACAGAAATGGCCCTGCCTTCTGAAGCTGTCCTGTGGCAGAGAGACAGGCATGTGAGATCCTTGTGGATTGTGAGCCATGTCCTGACAGCCCTGAGTTAGGCTGGAGAAAACTGCAGGGCAGGAAAAGGTGGGGAGAGGCGTAGAGAGCGTAGCTAGGGAGGCCTCCCTGGGGAGACAGGCCACCTACGTGCTGGGCCCGGATGGGGGACCCAAGTGCCAAGGTTCTGTGCGGGACCTTGGAGACATCAGGGAAGAGCTTGCGGTGTCCTGGGTGTGCAGGGTAAAGGACTGTCTGTCATTGGGTAGCTTATTTTGGTTTTCCTTCACTCTTTAATCCGGCGTGTGACTCCCCTCCACGCATCTCAAGCAGCCCCCTGGCCTGCGGAGGTTACTGCAGGATGAAGAGAAGTGGTCAGATCTGAGGCGGAGCTGTGAAGAAGACTGGGCTGGGGGATTTGTTGGTGTGCTTAACAAGTTTTATGAAGCACCTACTGTGCGCCAGATGTCATGCTTACCAGGGAAGCAGGGATGGTGGAAGCAGAACAGGGGCTGACTCTCCGGGGCTCCACATGGTACACCGCCTGTTCAAATGCCTGAGGGTCACACAGGCACTGGCTCAGCAGCTGGGACCTGGATACCCGTGTCTGCCCCTACCCTCCTGCGCATGCGCACTACATGCAAGTCCTGACCCTTATAAGTTGCAGGTGATAAGACTTCACCCCTACTGGCTAACTGGCTGGGAACAGTCATGACGCTGCAACCTTTTATCAGGTGACTTCATTGGGAACGAGCTGCACACTCGCCTCAGCCCCACCGAACCCTGTGAACACCAAGAAAACTCTTTTATTGTAGCAAATGATGTTTGAATTCATTCCCCGACCCACTCTCAGTGGAGACTGAGCAGTAATTACCTGCCTACCATCATGAGAAGTGATACACAGGACGCAGGTCTGTGGAAGAAAGGCCGAGCCCGCGCTGTGCTGCGCCCGCCTGGCCATGGACCTTGTCCCGACCCTGCCCCTCAGTGCCCAGGGCTTGTGCCCTCACCCACAGCTCAGTCAGCTGTGGCTGAAGAGGCCCCTTCAGCCATCCCAGGGCCAAGGCCTGGGCAGAGGGTGACGGCCTGGTAGAGTCCCGTGAGACCATGCTCACCTTCCAAGGGCAATGCTTCAGCCCCAAACATGGGGTGAGCAAAAAATGACTAAGCCAAGGCTGGAAATGGAGGTTGGGTAGATGTTCGTGGCTCGGCCTTTGTCTCCATGGGTCCCCAAATCTGCCCCATCACATCACAATGGCTGGCAGAATGAATCCAACATGGATTCTCCCGTGGAGTTTATTTTTTGTTTCCCTTTGATAGTACAAGTGAGAGGTGGAGCAGAGCCTTCCAGTATAACTACAGCCTCCCTCATTATTTTGAGACAGAATTTCCATAAGTTCTCAGGTTGCCCTGGCTAGTCTTGACCTTCTGAATCTCCTGCCTCAGCCTTGCCAACAGTTGGGGTTATAGCACCTTACACATTCTAACTTCAGAGCTACCACCTGCCTGAGCCAGGGACAGAATGGAGGCAGAGCTCTGAAATTGTGGCCATGCTGTCCTCCTGCAGTTGGCACCTCTGGAGCACTGGCGATGTGCACCAGGCTGGGGCCAGTTAGCACACACCCTCCCTAACCTGTGCCCTTCCCACCTATACCAGGTGGTCGCAGGCCACAAATTTATTTCCAGATGAGAACGTACACCTGGAAGGAGTGAGAACCTTTCCAAGCTCCACAATTACCAAGGGGAAGGAGGATTTGAACACAAACCTCTGGCTTTAAAACCCAGAACCACACCACCCACACCAGCTGGAGGACCCAGGAGCCCTAGTTTAGTGACAGTCACAGACTCCCACGGAGTCTGTTGCTGCTCCAATCTTTGGGCAGTTCCCCTAGCATAGGCCTCCGCCAGCCGGGCTGCCCACCCCGTCCTGTGTCCACCAAGGGCAGCCTTGCTCAGGAAGCTCCACTGTCAGCCACCTCCACAGGTCAGCACTGCTTCCCGACGTGTCGGCGGAGCCCGCGGGTCCCCGTCACAGCTGCTACCGATTACAGCTACTTAGCTGGCACATTAGCCACGGCGGGCGGCAGAAATTAGCCACACTCTGCTCCTCGCTGAACAATCACCGCCTCATTCGACCTGGCCCTTCTATTTTGCTCCCCTTGGCTTCCTGCATTTCTCCTCCACATCTGCAGCTCCCTAGTCTGGAGGGAGGCCCTGGTCCATCATAAGCCATGTCACTGGCCCTCACTCCAGCCCTGACATTTGCAAAGCCATGTATGACGATGGTGCACGCCTGTAATCCCAGCACTCTGGGAGGCTGAGGCAGGAGGATCACAAATCTGTGCCCTGCCTGAGCAATTTAGAGACTGGGTCTCTAAAAAAATAATAAAAAAGAGGTCTGGGGAGATAGATTAGTGGCACAAGCACCTTTGGCAAGTGCAAAGTCCTCAGTTCTATCACAGCACCAAAAAGTAAAAATAAAATATAAAAAAGAGCTGAGTGTAGCTCAGTGTGAAGATCCTGTGTTCAATCCCCAGGCTGACAATTGTCCTTCAGAATAATGTTGTCGAGTCCTTCAAATGGAGCCCTCCAAGGACCCTACAGACTTCGTGCCACCACACTCAGAGACCAGAACGATACACTACCAAGGATGCCCAGGAAGGGCTCTTGCCCCTGCCGCAGGCATGGTGGCCCAAACTGACAGCCCTCCCTGAGTACCTGCCAGGCAGTAACCTGCCTCCTTCTGGCTCTTCCCTCTCCTGCGGGCACTGCCGGTCTCAACCCTGGCCACCGTGGCTGCCAGTCCTGTCCTGCTTTCCCTCCCCGACTCCTTGCAGCTTTGGAAGGCAGGGAGGGTTACCTTTGTCCCACACTTTATAGTACTGACGGCAGTCGTGCAGCGCTGAGTGGGGAGCACTGGCGCTTGTCGGGGTGCTTTGCGATCACCCCTGTTTCAGAGCAGAGAGTGGGAGGTTCAGGGAGGAACACCACACCTGCCTACCTCCAGACCAGGAAAAGGCAGCTGCCACCTGTTTCTAGCCCAGTGGGAAGGAAGAAGCCTTAGGTTTCTCAGACCCTGCCAGGGCAGACATGGGGGTCACCTCCAGGTCATAGCCCTTCCCCTCCAGCTCCAGCCTGAGCCAGGGACATGCAGCAGGGACCCGAGGGTGCTCCCCATTTGAAGCAACCTACATTTACACTATGCCACCGGAGCAAGAATTTGCTGGAGTGACACAGAAGGACAAGCATTCCAAGCCCACAAGCCCCCAGACCTCCTTCCGTTTCCACAGAAGTAGAATAAACACCAAAGAAGGCTGCCCCTCCCGGGGGAGAGCAGGAAAGCTGGCCTTGTGACCTCAGGGAGCAGGGTCCTTGGCCCATGCTGTGGAGGGCGTGCAAAGAGAGTTAGAGACTTCCTCTCCAAGGGAGCAGAATCAGTGACCTCCGGCTCATGTTTGTGCTCTCAGGACCTGGTTGCATGTGTGCCCTGAGCCCCGTGGGCTCCTCTTCCAGAGATGTCCATTTCCCTCACTGTTGCTCCTCAGAACTCTGAGGGCTTGTAAAAAAAAAAAGGAGAAACTGAGGCACCGAGCGGAGAGGAACTGGTACACACAGCAAGGCCGGAGTAGAGCTGGCCCTCGGACCAGCTCTGAATCCCAAGCTGGGGAGCCCTAGTTCCTACCAGTGGTTCTCAAACTATGCTCTGGACAGCTGTCAGGGTTCTCTGAAGCCTCCTCCAACCCCTACTGGGGCGTGAACAGGAGAAAACTGAGCAGGGGATGCAGCCCCAAACCCGGCCAATCCCCCATATCTGTCTCATCTCAGGGACTCTCAATGGCCACAGCTACTAAGGGAAAAGAGAGTGACAGCAGGGGTGGTAGCACAAGCCTACAGTCCAGCACTCTGGGCAGCTGGAGCAGGAAGATCAAAAGTTGGACAGCAGCCTGGGCAGCACAGTAATTTAATGAGATTCGCCTCTATCTTAGTTTTTAAAAGAAAAGAGCTGGACACATAGTTCAGTGAGAAGACCATAGGTTTAGTGCCCAGTATCTCTCTCTCTCTCTCTCTCTCTCTCTCTCTCTCTCTCTCTCTCTCTC
>NDGM011218325.1:18062-35790 GCA_002564305.1 Octomys mimax
CTCTCTCTCTCACACACACACACACACACACACACACACACACACACACACAGAGTGACATCAGAATCCTTGTGGCAGAACCAGGCTGAATGGAAAGAGGAAAAAGCAGGAGAAAGGGGCACATTGTCCAAGAAATGGAGCATAGTGAGATCTCCTCTGAGGTGCTTTCTTCCCTCTCACATCAAGGATGAACTTCCTGGTTCCTGACAAGACCCCCAGTCTTTGCTTTATCCACCATGCAGGGTAGGAGTCCCCTGAATGCTGACCCAGGGTCCCTGATACCCCTGAGACCCAGCACCTAGTCTTCCTGGAGGGAAGAGGGGGCCCCGCATGCAGCAAGGACAGTGAGGACCTCAGCGCCACTGATCTTGTGTCGGACTTACCAACCCCTGCCCCCTGGTGATGGGACACCAGGAGCCATCCACTGTGCAGGGCTGTGTCCTTCCTCCAAGCGTGGACTGGGGCCTCCAGTCCAGCTGTTTTGAAAAGACACTTGAGATCAGTGGCTACTGAGGAAAATGAGGTGCCATGAAATCAAAGTACCCAAAAACAATGAGTACCCCAAAACTGCTGGGCAGGGTGGGCATCTGCTAAGCCAGGGAGCTGCAACTGGTTCTTGGGCAACCCCTGGGATCTGAGGGGGTTCCAGAGGGGAGCCAGTAGCTCCATCCCCTCACTGCATGGCAACCTTGGGGGCTCCCAGCAGCTCCTTGTCTCCAGGGTCACTGGGGCACTTTTGTGGGTTTTGTTTGTAAAACCATAGGGATTTAACCCAGCCCTTCATGCTGAGCTGCAACCCGAGCCTTTCTTCATTTTTTATTTTGAGTCAAAGTCTCACTTTTCACCAAGTTGCGCAGGCTGGGCCAGAACTTTCGTCCTTCCACCTCAGCCTCCCAAAAGCCCAGCCTTCCGGGATTATGGGCCTGCACCACCATGCCCAGTCCAGTGGTGATTTTCACCCAGGGCCGCTGGATATTTGTGGACACAGCCACATGCACGGAGACAGCCTTGCGCCTTCAAGAACATCGCTCAGGCCTCAGAAAGTTGCACTCTCAACACTCCCATGGGGCCCTTGGCCTCAATTCAAAGTGCTGCTCTCTGATGATTTATGTTGCCCTCAGTGACCAAAGACCCTCAGGCTAATTAAGGGTCGGCCCACAGACTTGTCACCAAGCCATGGTGTGGGCGTGGAGAGGCCGGCCAGTCTCCCTGAGGCTCCTGTCCCAAATGGGCTTCTACTATCAGTTATGTCGCCCTGACAGCCCTGGAGAATTTTGTAGGAGACCCACGGAGGGACCCCACATGCAACTGAACCAAATGTGAATTTGAGTGGGCTTCTGTGTGTGTGTGTTTTCCTTCTTTAATTTTTTTTTTTTTTAATTTTTAGACAATCTCTCAACAAATTGCCTCTTTTGGCCTGGAATTTGCAACCCTGCTGACTCAGCCTCCAGGGTAGTTAGAGTGGCGAGCACATGCCACTGCACCCAGCACCTTATTATATTCTAATCCAAGGAGGGAGAAAAATACGTAGAAGAAGAAAAGAATGCCAAGAACATCAAGATTTTCTTCTTATTTTAACAACTTCTGGAGAGTCTGATCTCATAGATCTTACCATAAATGAAGAAAGTCTCCTTCCCACACTGGGCAGGAGTGGGGTGCTTCCCTTCTGTCCCCAACAACACACAAACCTCTCCACCTCCCTTCCCCTTTGTGTCCTGATGTCTGAAACTCCTCTGCCCACTGTTGGGTCCTACATCTGCTGGTTTGTCTGCTTCTTAACAAACCCTGTCAGCCCCTAGCAGGATCAACAGCATCACAGGCCCAGCATCTCCTTCAGTGGATCCTGAGGACCCTGGAGGATAGCGGGCCACCCAGACCAGGCCCACCCCATCCCTCAGTCTGCCCATCGAGACAATGGTGTGTGGCTGGGAGTGGCCAGGCTGCTCCGTGTGCAGAGCCCCGGATGTCCACAGAGAAAAAAGGGAACATCTCCTTCTCTGTTGTGGATGCAAATTCCAGCCTTGATATCTTGGTCCTGGAGCTTTGCGACAGCTCACAGGCAAACTCCAGAGCCAGGCTGCACGGACCCACAGAGCCTGTGTGGCCCCCAGCGCCTCTCTCAGTAAGCGGGGTCTCAGAACTGCAAGACTCTGACTCTGCCTAATAAAGTTTTCTTCGAAAGGGCTCAGGGACTATATCACCATGGATAAGCTCACTGTTTCAAGAAGAAATTGCTCACATTGGGGGCTTATTTCAGGTATGACCCATTTATTATACAAATTTTAGGGAAAATATCCATAACTGAAAAGTATGAAAGACTTAAAAACTGAAAGAAAACCACCTAAAACCAGCAAGTCTGGAAATCACCACGCTTGTCATTTTAATTCAACTCTGGTAGGCATTTACTCATCCGCCAAGACATTTTTATTGAGAATCTACTGAATCTCAAGGAGTGTCCTAGATCCTGGAGCTACAACAGTGAAAAAACAAATGGATGAGCAAATTGTTTGACCCTAGAGAACTGACGCTCTTCCACTACCTTCTGTTAACAGGCTGGTCATATGATATCCCATTATATGGATGTGCGTCATGTAACGAATCCCCTATGGTTGGGCAGCTAGGTTACTTCTGTTTGCTTCAGTGAACATCCTTTTGCTGCTGAAGCTTTATACAGCATTGAGCCTGAGCCCAGCCAGTCAGTTTCCTGGCTCTGAAGTTGTTCCCGAAGAGGATGCCAGGCATGATGAGAGCGGCGCTGCTCCTCAGCAGAATGCAAGTTCTACCAGTAGAGTCCATGGCCACCTGAGGCCCATGTCTTCGCTGTCTGTGTACCAGCGCCTCAGAGCCGTGCCCTTCTGTGCAATGTGACAGACGATCGTCCTTTTTGCTTCTGATAAACTTGCACCCCAAAGGTTTAAAATGCTCTTCGGAGCCCCCAGACCAACAGCAAAGGGGAGCAACAGATCACACAAGAAGGGAGTAGGCTAGATCAGGCTGTTCTGAGTCCTGTCCAGGGTCTGCCAAATTCCCACAATGCAACACGCAGTATGTAATCCCATGAGACTGGTTTCCCTATCTGTGAAGTGGGCCCTCATGGTGTCAATCAGAACTATACGTGCTGATTGCTTCATGGTACTGCCCACTCATGGGGGCTCTGAATGTTTTGACACCAGCCTCACAAGGGCCCCAAGAGGTGGGTGCACCTTGGACCCCACTGGGGAAACTGAGGCCAGGAGCTGACACCTTTATCCATAGCCACACCACTGGAAACTGGCAGTTATGGGGGTCCATCGAGACACTGGTGTCTGAGAGCAGCTTCAGGAGGGGCCCAAGCCCCGTGGCTTGCAGCTGGTTCCAACATCTGGACCCAGAGGCAGCGGGGTCCCTGGGTCCCTTCATATATCTGCAAATACTCTTGCCTAGAGGCTGCAACGGAGACTTCAGGACCCCAGTGAGGTTTGACAGCCACAGCTCGGGGGGACTGTGGACCACTCCTGGAGAGGCCTCGTAGCAGTTCCGTGGGACCAGCAGGATAGCCTGGAGAGAGGCCACGGTGACACCCTGAGCCTCTGAGCAAGGCCAAACCCACCATGGTACCCGCTGCTTGGGGCTGTTCTAGCTAATCCCTGTCAACCCTGCAGCTTGAGACTGCGCCAACGTGGATTAACCTTCCAGTTCTAGAAGCTGGAACTTCAACACGTGCCTTATGGGAAGGGGCAAGGTGTTGGCAGGATTTCACCCCTCTTAAGGGTTCCAGAGAGAATTGCATCTTCACTGAGGTGGGTCAACGATGGTCTGAGTCTGCCCTTCGGGAGTTCCTGTGTTGGGAGCTGAGTTTTCAGTGTGGCTACAGAAAGAAGTGAGGCCTGCTGGGAGATCCTGAGGCCACAGGTGTCGCCCTCAGAGGGACAAAGGTGGTGCTCAGGGGACTCAAGAGGCTCTCAAAAGAAGGAGCAAGACTGGCTACACCCTGGGCTCTAGGCCTTTCTATCTGGCCATGTGATCCCTGCTCCAGTAGGATAACTATGTTGCCCTCTGCCACAGTAAATTGATGAGATGATGCGAGCACCCCACATTTGACCTTCCAGAACTGGGAGCTATAGAAACCTCTTTTCTTCCTAAAGTCACTCAGCCTCAGGTACATTGTTACAGTAGCCGAAATTTAAGGAACACACTGAAGTCTTCCGGCTTCCAGAAGCTGCCTGTATTCCTTAGCTCATGGTCTCTTCTTCTGTCCTTAGAACACATGGCTCCAGCCTCTGTTTCCAAGGTCACGTCTCTGCCTCTGACCTCTTGCCTTCCTCTTAGAAGGACCTGAAGATGATGCTGACCCACCTAGATAATCCAGGATACTATCCCTGTTTCAAGAGTCATACCTTCCAATCCTTTTCTCCTACATAAAATAGCATTATGGATTCCAGGGACTAGGATGAGGACACCCTGTGTGCAGGGTGCAGGGTGACAGTGGTGGCTGGGAGGGTTCTGTCTGCACACAGAAAAGAAGTGGCGAATTCAATTTGATCCAGCTCTGACTGGATCCTCAAGGTTTTCTATCCCTGGAGTCCTGAAGGACTTTAGGAACGGGAGGTGGAGTTTCCAGACAAAATACAGAACAAACAGTTATTCAGAGTGAGTGTGAAGTATGATGGGAAAATACAGAGAATGCTTCAATTTTAAAAATCAGTCACAATAAAAAATGCATTGCCATTAACCCCCCTTATCCCGTGGGTCTCGCAGCTTTCTGAAGCAGTTCTGGGAGTCCTCTTTCATGAGTGTCTTTAGTTGTACTGGGGCAAAACGGAATGCCCCCCACCGCCAGACGGAGGCCATCAGGAATGCAGCAGGGAGGAGATTATACCCTGCAGAGAACAGTGTCCCCAGAGTGGCCTGCTCCCTGCCCCGGCCCCATCCACTAGGCCGGGACTGAAGAGCTATTCCCTTGGCCCAGCCCAGATGGGGCTGCAGCTCTGCTCAGACAGGAGCCAATTTTCCTGGTTCATTATCCCAAACTAAATGAGGGGCAGCCCAGACTGTGCCACTCCTGACTTAATTGGGACTCACAGATGCCCCACCCTGTGCCTCCTTTCTCTCCTGCTCTCCTGTCCCCAGCCAGGCTGTGCCTTGGGGGAGCCAGAGGCTGCCTGGGCCCTACCACCTGGGCCCTTGCAGATGCCCCTGTGTAATCAGTTAGCCCCAGGCCAGGCCCGCATTGTGGGGCGCCGCCAGGCAGCTGGGCCCCGCATCGACCCTGGCCCCTGGTGACCCCCAGGGAGGGGACAAAGCCAACACAGCCCACGCAGATGGCAGTTCTGGCCTCTGCCCTGCCCCCAGCCCAGAGCTGCCTGTGGATGGAGTCGCAGGACAGAGGCCTGGCTGGGTGGGCCCAGCAGGGGCCTAGAGGCTGGCCTTCCAGGGTTGGTCCCACCAGAGGCAGGAAAAGCCAGAAAGCTCTGTCCTGCTGAAGCAAGTATCTGCCAGCTGGAACATACTTCATCCCTCTAAGCACCATATTGTCCCCTCTGGCCAGGGCAGGGCAGAGCTGTTGGGGCCTGAATGCAGCAGGGCAGAGGCAGAGCCAGGGTGCCCTTGAAGAGCCCCCTCTCAGGACTTTCCCCATGCTCTGCCCCTATCACAAAGGTTGGGCAGGCTGACAGGAGACACGGAGGGGGCTGCTGGCGACCAAAGCATGGATGCTGTCTAGGAAATCACCGGGGGGGGCAGGGCAGGGAAAGGAGCCCCCTCGGCCTTGCTTGACCTCACCATTTGTCTCTGAGACCCCACCTCACCACCTCCTGCCCCAGGAAACAGGGCTAGGGCTTTTACAAGGAATGGAAGTGTGGGATGCCCTGTGTGTGGTTTTGTTGTTTCTGCTTTGGATTTTTGGTTTTTGGAGACCAGGTCTTACTCTGGAGCCCAGTCTGGCCTAGATCTCTCATTCCTCCTGCCTCAGCCTCCCTAGTTCTAGGGAAGCACAGGTTAGCACACCCAGCTCCTGAGCATGAACCAAGATGAAAACAAGGCTCTATACATAGTTGTGCAGGCATCAGGGGACACACTATGGGAAGGCAAAGGCCTCTGGGCCGGGGCACCGCACTGCACGCCTGCACTCAGCAGGCGAGATGCTCTGAGCCTGTGAGTGTGTTCATATGTGTCTATGGAGCACATTTCTCCCTCCAGCGAAGATGAGGCTTTGCTTCCCATCTTGGGGACCCCAGGTCAAAAAGCACTGCTCCCCCCATGTTAAGGTTTATGTCTAGATGTACCCCCAAAGCTTCATGTGGTCATGGGGCATGGGATTATGGGTGTGAGCGCTACACCCTCCCTGGGGCAGATAGCCTGAATGCAATATAAGGAAAGGCGAGAGGCTTGCGTCTCCACCTCTGCCGTTCTCTTTTGGCTCTTTCTGTTTTACTGTTTTCTGCCGCCATGAACTGCTGCCCTCTGCCATGTGCCACTCGGCCTTGGAGCCAGCCGAGTATGGACTGAAACCACCACAAACTGTGAACTAAATTAAATAAGCCTTTCCTTCCTTGATTTAGGGTGTCAGGTATTTCGTCTCAGCAACAAGAGAAGAGTAACCAAGACACTCCGCAGAGGCCTCCAGCCATGCCAGCCCTGTGGGAGCTTCCCTGCCCCAGCCCTGAGTCAGGCCTGCAGGAGCTTAAATGTAGAAAAACAAATGGCTGTGATCAGAAGAAAAGAAAAAATCCTGCAGTGGCAGTGCCCCAAGGAGCCTCAGCCCTTTACATCAACCCCCTGGGGCCCTGCTGACCCATTGCACAGATGAGCAGAGCAAGGCGACACCTGGCGTCACACTGGGGCTGAGCTGTGAATGGAGATGACAAGATCAGGTAAAAACTAGTTCCTAGCCAGGCCTGGTGGACACTTTGGCAACCCAGCACTCTGGGAGGCTGAGGCAGTCCAGTCTGGGAAATTTAGTGACTTAATGAGCCCCTGTCTCAAAAAAAAAGAAAAGAAAAAACCTTAAAAAGGACTGGGGTGTAGTTCATTGAAAAGGCCTTGGGTTCAAGCCATTGTACTAGGAAAAGGGGGAGGGGCTTGAAGGAGACTACTGCCTGGCTGACGGAAGGGGATTTAGAGCCCCTGAGGGGCCTGCGTCCTTTGGGGCTGAGCTTCACATGATCAGCAACCAGCACAGAGGAGTTTGTGGATCAAATGGGACCCAGCCCATGGGACCCTAGCAGGCCACCCTTCCCTCTGTGAGCTGCCGCCACACTGCCAGCCAGCTGTGGTCATGGCACAGGTCCCAAGAGAGGGCCTCGGTTAGATAGCAGCAAGCGGCTCATCTTACCAGCTAATCTAACAGTTTCCCAGTATTCTCACCTGTAAAACGTGGATAAAAAGGCCCACCTCTCATAGGACTGCGGTTTTGGTAGGATTCACCCTGTGCCTCAGTTGCTGCCATGGATGTGTTTAAAAAAAAAAAAAAACATGAAGCAAGAGAGGCAGGGGAGGGCAGTGTGGAGAGGAGTGGGTAGAGTGCTCAGGGCATCTTGGCACTGGGCATCTACGTTGTCTGCCTGTCACCACCTTCCCTGCCCACTACTGCTTCCTTAAGCTGAGGTATCCCTGCTCCCTGTCATCTCTGCACTGTGCAGTGGTCCTCCGGCAGGTGTTAACTAAAGCATCCATTTTCTAGATGTTCAAACCGAGACTCACAGAGAAGAGACCTGACACCAACACTGGGGCCTCTGGTCCCTCACTGCGTCACCCCCTCCTTCTCCATGTGAGCCCAGGCAGGCTGAGTGCGCAGGTGGGGGCAGAGCAGGGCTGACACCTCCCAGGCCGACCGCGGTGGCAGCATGGGCTCACGGGCTGCGGTCCAGCTATGGGGCATGGGCTGGCTAATTGCCGACACGCGGCCGCTGCCCTGGACGGCGACACGAGCCCCTGACAGACGTGATTTATGAGAGCCCTCGGCAAAGCGGAACCCACTCAATTGCCTACTACCTCACTTAGCAGACACCTTGTCACCGCCCGAGAGCCGGGTGTTAAAAATATAAACCAGGCAGCCGGCCTGCGAGTGCGGCCCTCCACCTGCTCGGCCCTCGATAACAGGCCTGGGCCGCCAGCTGATCTCAGTGCCCGCAGGATTCCAGGGAAGACACCTAGGTCCAGATCCCAGGGGAGATGCCTTGTCGGGGATGGAATGGGGCAGTGGTATCCAGACTCTTCCAACCACAGCCAGGCACCTCAGGCACAGGAGGCCAAGGTCCGGCGGAGCACAGCCAGTCACAGAGCGAAGTGGAAGCTGAGTCCCATGGGCGTCAGGGCAGGTGGTCGGCAAAGGGAAGTGAGAGAACAGTCCCTCGGCCCACTCAGGTTCTGACTCTGCCCCCCGGGCTCTGTGCCATCACAGAGGCTGGTGATGGCAGTGGCTGCCACTACCATTCAGAGTACATCTGTGCCAGGAGTTCTGGGGGCAGCAGAATTGGTGGCAGCCCGGGTCAGTTATGGCTGACCTCATGCCTTATTTTAGCCACTGGTGTGTCCCTGGGAGCACCCGAGGGAGGAGCTCGGGCTTTACGAGAAGGATTTGTGCAGGTATTTTCAGTCTGGATGAAAGATCAGCTTGAGCTGCTTGCAGACAGGCAGAGAAGGCAGGGGTGGAAATCCAACACTGTCCTGCACTCACCCTGTCACACATGAGCAGAGAGGCCCAGGGGACATGTGAGCAGACCTGCATCTGGTGCCATCAAACAGCTTGAGGCTCTAGGGTTGCAAAACAGCCTCAGGCTGCCGGCACTGTCCCCATTTCACAGACACAGAAACTGAGGCTGGGAGAGGCCCGAGGCCGCTCTCACAGCGATGAACTTGATCATTGTGCAGAGGGCTGTGCCATGCCAAGCCAGGGAGAAATGAGAAGTGTTCACACATCCCTTGGCAGCAGCCAGCAATTACCTGTTCTTGCACGTGCCAGTTCCTCTATGTGCTGATGGATCTAGTCAGCAGCAAGTCTTTGTCCTCACCCAGCTGGTGACATGCCCACGGGACAGAGGAAGCCCAGCTGCTGGCCCCTGGAAGCAGGCAGAGGGATACAAGGCTATGGCAAGGCTTCCCCTGCCTAGCCACCTCGCCAAGCCCTCCCGGCGCTCACGGCTCCCCAAGTGCCCCACCTGAAGCAGGGATCCACGGGGGGGCTGGTGAGACGCGCAACAACCCGGCTCCCCACCACCAGGAGGGAGAAGGCAATTGAGACTCAAAGATAGAGCCAGGCCTGGAAACCAAAAGCCATGTCCTGTCCTGGCTTGGGCTGTGGCTCCCTAGAGAGACTGCCAGCCCTTCTGGGCTTCAGTTTCCCCCTCCTAGCAATGAGAGCACCGCTCTCTACCTGCTCTACATCTCAGCATGGACGTAACTTCAAGAGAGCAGAAAGGCTCTTCCCAGGGAAACTGAAGCCCAGGAAGAAGTTAGAGCCACCCAAGGTCATCCAGAGGGCCAGGGACAAAATAAGGCCTTGGAAGTCAGGCACTATTGCCCAAATGACAACCAGGAGGCACAGAGGTGCGTCTGCCCCCCAGACCAGCCCTTCTCAGCAGCAGAAGGGGGAGCAGCCCATTGCTAAGCCTCTCTGAACCTCTCTTCCCTCAGCCTTGCCTCACAATGGGTGCAGTTACCATGGGGTTGTCGTGAGAAAGCTGTGCCTTGCTCTTTCACCCATGAGTGCTGGGAGACTGGGGGCAGTGGGCAAAGATGGCAGAGCATGGGTACATGGGCTGAGCCCCCCAACAGGCGGAGCCCCCTGGGGTCCAAGGGAGGGAGTGAGGGAGGCCATGGCGCAGGATAAGGAGCAGGGTCAGGCTCCTGGCAAGTTGGGGCTTTGGAAACACAGGAGGGTCTTCTGCAGGGAGGGCTGGAAGAGCATTGTGGGAGGAGGAACAGCCTCTACAAAGGCCTGTGGTATACAGCGCAGAGTGCTCGGAGTAGAGCCTTCTGCAGCTAGGTGTGTGAAAGGCAGCCTTTCCCCGGTGTGTGTGTGTATGCGTGTGTGAGTGCATGTGTGTGATTCGGGTGCGTGCTCTAGCCAGGCTCCCCAGCACAGCACTGCTCCGGGTTTGTTTGCTCAGGCTGGGCTTCCCACCCCCTGCCGCCTCACCGCTCCTGTCTGCCGTTTTTTGCTCTCTCTCTCTCTCTCTCTCTCTCTCTCTCTCTCTCCCCCCCCCCCACCCGGGGCTCCACGGGTCATTAAAACCGAAACAAGCCCCAGCACTGATGGCTAAACCAGATGCCCAGGCCCCTCCTGTCGGGCCTCACGGGTCAGCCAAGGCAGGGGCTGCTGGGGAGGGATCAGGCCATGGGGCACCCGGGTCCCGGGAGGGACAGCGCCAGGCGAGGGGAAACCAAATCCCTGACACATGGAGATCATTTGCGGGAGGAACAGAATCCGTGACCAGCTCCGACTCTAGCCCATGGACACGGGGGCAAGACAGGCTGGCCAGCAGGTACTCAGGCCAGCAGAAGATGAGGAAAGGGGAGCCCTGGGCCGCCCTCCCACTCTCCCTCTCACCCTCTCTGAGCCTCAGTCTCCTCCTCATAATATGAGGAGACTAAAAGAGAATTCAGAGCTAGCTCTGACCCCAGGCGTGGCACACAATCGGCCCCCACTAAACAGTCCAAGCATAGATGCAGAAACCAAGCCTCAAGTTGCTTCCAACAGGCACACAGCCAATCAGTGTAGGAATAGGGCTGGACTCTCCCCTAAGGCCCTGGGAAAATGTGTGCACCCACAGGGAAGAGTGGGCCAGCCACCACCATTTGCCCAACTGGCCAGCTTGTGGCCTTGGTGTCCCCTGAGAGAACTTTCCTTCTATTGTACTGAGGGCCTCGGGACACCCTCCAGGGCTTCATCCGACTTGTCTTTTAAAGTAACTTTATTGGGATATAACTCACACAACGTCTAATTTGCCCATTGAAGGTATACAACTCAAGGGAGGAGTTTTGGTTAGGGTCTATGATTGAGCTTTCAAATTGTGATAAAATAGATGTAACATAAAACTTGCCATTTCAAACATTTCAAGTGGACAATTCAGTGACATTAAATGCATTTGTAGTATCACACAAAACTCTTTCATCACCCCGAAGAGAAACTCTGCAGCCATAGATTATGCCATAAGTTTCCATTCCACCTCCCAGGGCCCCTACAAAGACCCCTCTCCTCTGTCCCTGTGAACTGGCTGTTTCCTGTCACACAGTGGCAGTGTGATGTCATGCAGCCCGGTGGTTCGGGGAGGCTTCCAAACAGTGATGTAACAGGACTTCTGTCCTTCTCTCTGCTGACCTGGACCTTGCGTAAGGATGTACCAGGCTTCTTTAGTCCACTCACCCCTGGACAGAAGGCTGCCTGGGCCACTTTCAAACTTTGGCTGCTCTGAGAAGGAGCCGAGTGAAGGTGCAAGTGTTTGTTTGAGTCCCTGTTTACAATTCCTTGGATTGGGGACCTGGGTCGTATGATAAGTCTATATTTAGTTTTTAAGGTACTGCCAATCTGTGGCCGTAGCAATAAGCAGTGGCCCACGGCACCAAGCCCAGCCTGTGTGAGGATATGGGCACCAAGGCCCAGCTCAGTTCCGATTGTTTTTGCATGCTTGGACCACTGCAGTAGACATCATGCTATCCCTGCTTCTGCTTCCACTCCTCCACAGAATATTCACGGCCAGGAAGATAGTCCCGAAACGTATGCAAATCTCTCTAGCTAAAATCCTCAGGTGTTGTGTCTTTTCTGGGAGGCCCTGCCTGTGCCCTGCGGTCCCTGCTGCCTCTGCCCACCACCACAGCTCTTAGCACTCACACTGAGCCCAGCTGGCTCCTCTACGCTTTGGCCTTGATGGTGAGCACTTTGAGGGTGGAAATGGACAGATGGATGAATACAGGAGATTCTCAATAGCTAAGTATGTCTTGTGTGAGAAGGAACTGGGGCTCAGAGAGCAAATTAACCCACCTAGCATGCACAGCTAGGAAGCAAGGGTCACCAGAAACAGGCCTGCCTGTGGTAGTAAGTCAGCAGGCATCAGAAAATGCAAAACAGGTAACACACGCCAGTTCCCCATCTGCCTTAACACCCCCAGGTCCAGCCCAAGCCCTGCCTACTTCTGATTTGCTATGCTACCTGAAGCAAGGCTACTTCCCTCTCAGAGCCTAGGTCACCAACTCTTGATCAAGAGTAGCAGGCCCCTGTTCCCACTCTCTCTGCAAGCTGGAAGTGGAGTGTTTTCTGGCCTCCCTTCCCAACCCCTCCTCCATCAGATTCCGAAAGGCCCAGCAGGCCGCCTGGCCACCCCTCCTGCCCACAGGTAATTAGACTAATGCAGGGGGTGGGGACAGGGAGCCCCAGCAGGCAGTTCCTTCCTGGAAAGGGGCCCCTCTGTGCTGTCCCTGGCCCCTGCTGGGGAACAAAAGGCCTTGCGGACGTTCAAAGCCAGGCGCTGGGCAGGAGGCCAGCGTGGGAGGCCAAAAGGGTGGCCGTAGGCTCGTGGCCGGGTTGGCTGGCGACTGGAAGCTGTCCCCATCCATCAGTCAGCGGTGACAGCTCCCAGGGCCCCGGGGCCCCCTGTGGCCCAGCCAGCTGACCGTCCTGTCCCCTGCTGCAGCGTCCAGCCCCACCCCCACAGCAGCTGATGACCCGAATAATGGCTCCTGCAGGCCAGCGCAGTGACAGGCACTTCTCCTTCCCAGCTGGGCCTTCTCAGCCATGTCCTCAGCCACCAGTCCTCGTTCAACAGAGATGAAATCCACATCACTCTCATTTGGAAGGGGTGGTGGGTGCCGGAACACACCATCCTGGGCGTCCAGGAGATGATGGGAGCTTGATCTTGCCTGCTGCCAACCCCTGGGTGGCCTGGATGAGTCCTGGACCCTCCTGTGCCTCAGTTTCCCATTTGTGAAAAAGGTGTCCTCTCCAATATCTCATATATAAATTCTGTTACGCTCATGTTTCTGGGCAGACAGGGAGAGGCCTGGTGACCTGGGGTGGGGCAGATCTGGTTGCAGATCCCTTCTCTGTTTGACCTTGCCGTGTGACCTTGGGTAAGTTACCTGGTGTCTCTGAGATGCTTTCTCCCCTTTGCCCGTAAAATGAAGGTCAAGCCCCCAGGAGATCATTGTGAAGAGGAAAGGAGAGTTTATCTGCAAAGCACTGAAGCCCGGGGCCTGGCGCAGGGCTCTGTCCAAGCACGCACCACGAGGAATGATGGAAAGATACCATGAATGTTTAAGTTTTTAAAGCGTATTCCAGAGGAGGCCACATCGCACATATGGCACACCGTCGAGCTGAGCAGGCTGGAAGCAAGTGGGGCTATTTTGAGTGTCTGGAGGGGGATGAATAGCAATGTCTTTTACTGTGATAAATGTTTTAAATGTTCACAGTAGTCTTTGATCACCCTTCATTAATCAAACATTTATGGAAATTTCTGTCAAATAAAAATACTATAGGATAGCCTCGTGCACCTCACTCCCCGGGTCTGGCACTGCAAGGCTTCTGTCTCATTCCCAAAGTCGGAATGACTGTGACAGATAAAGGTTCCGAATTGATGGAGAACACTGAGGCAGCCCGAACAGCTAAAGACACTCATGAAGCAAGGCTGCCAGAACTGCTGCAGGAAGTGGCCAAAGCAAGGGGAAAAGAGTGTTTGCAGGAGGAGGAGGACGATTCTGAGTATTGTGAGTATTTGAATGGCCGTGTGTCTTTTGTTGTCATGGATGATTTTCAATGTAAACATTCAGTGTGCTTTTTTGATCAACCCTCTCACACTCCCCACGGTGCTGAGTGCTACTCAGGGAGAGAGAAACAAAGCCAAGCACCTGCTCTGATGGAACCACAGACACTAGGCCATTGCCCAAAGGATGGATTAATTATAAGTAATGAATGCTTGGAAGGAAAGAGGGAAAAGGACTGGAGAGGGTCCTGAGAGGCGATATGAGACAGGAAAGCCACTCTGGGCAGAGGGGCTGGGGCTGGGGAGGATGCTCAGAAGCATCCAGGACCGAGCTGGGGGTTCCCAGGGCCATGACTGAGGTTGCTCTGGGTGACCAAGGCAGAGGGGAGGGTGGACCAGGCAGAGTCATGGCTGTGCTCGCTGAGTCTCCCAGCTGAGTGACCTTGGGGAAGCTCCTCTGCCTCTCTGGTCTTAGCCTGCCTCTGACTCTGGAGAGCAGGCTGGTTCTGCCTCTTAGATTATGAGGATGAGTCAGAGGGGCAGAGCTCAGAGCACAGAGTGATCCTAAAGGGAGCCACACTCATCACCCAAGAGCTGTGTCCGCTGTTGTCTTTGTGGTCACTGTAGGGCACAGTGAGCTTTGAGACATGGAGGGCTGGCTTTCTGTCACCAGGTGCTTTTCTTCTAGGGAACACAGGAGGCCGGGGTATCGGCTAGTGCAATAAAGCCCTTACAGCCTGGGTGGTAAGAAGAAAAAAAAATTGGAAGCAGCCTACATGTCCATCATGAGCAAGATGACTGAATGCATAGTGACACATTCATACCGAGGGATGGTCCATCGTGGTGACAGCGTGTCAGCTGGAGCGTCACGTATCAACAAGGATCAGTCTCAAAATGGGACGCCGAGCCAAAAACGCAATCGTAGAATCTACATATGGGGTGTTTGCATGTGCAGGAAGCTGCAGAACAGGCCGAGCCACACCATGCTTCCCCTGGGTGCATGCATGCATGGGCAGGAACCATGAGAGCCCCAGAGGAGATGGCAGGAACCAATTTGAGGTGGCAGGTCATTTGGGGGTGTGGCCCCTGTTCCTCAGTCTACTCAGCTTTACTCTTCCTGTCATTCCCTGACGTGTTACCTGCTGTCCCCTGCTTCCTTGGTCTCTGGTCTTCTTCCTACTAGGATGTAAGTGCCATGAGGTTGAGGTGGGATACTGGTTGCATTAGGTCTGAGCTGCCACCCTAGTGCCCAGAACATAGCGGACTCTAGAGGAACGGGTATTGAATGGAAGCCCCGTGTGGCTGACTCTCTGGAAGCTTAAGGCCAGCCAGGGCTACTTAGTGTGACCTAGTCTCAACAAACAAATATAAAAATGAAAAGCTGGAGTTGCAGTTCACGCATGGAGCACTTGCCTAGCAGGTGCAAGACCCTGGGCTCCTTCTACAGCAATGAAGAAAGAAAACATTGAATGACAAAGGGACTTAGCATGGTGGGTAAAATTGAGAGACTGTCCTATACAAACATAGCACCACATAAACCCCTACATGAAAGGCAAGAGTTGGCTGGAGAGCCAGCACGAAGGCCGCCTTCTCCCCGGCTTCTGCCCCATGGCGCTGTTATGGTTCATGTCTAAATATCCCCCGAAAGCCTCATGCCATCATAGGCTGGGCTTCTAGAGTTTGTGACTGATTCATGGTCCAGGGCTGGGACAATGGGTGTGAGTGCTGCACCAGCCCAGCGGCTGGCAGCCTCCAGACAACACAAGGGAAGGAAAGAGGCTCACTCGCTCTCCCTTGTGCTCGCTTGGGGTGCTTCTGCTGTCTTCCTTGCCTTGAGCTGCTGCCTTCTACCATGTGCCACTCTGCCTTGGAGCCAGCTGAGTATGGACTGAAACCTCCACAAACTGTGAGCTAAGTAAACCTTTCCTTCCTTCACTTTGCATGTCAGCTATTTTGTCTCAGCAAAAGAAGGTAACCAAGATAGTGCCCTCCACCTGCAGGGGCTCAGGAGCTCCCATCTCCAGGGTGCAGTGCAGATGCCTGTCTGGTATGAAAGAGATTTGTCCTCTCTGAGCTGGGGCAGCCAAGAAATACAAACCCAGCACAGTCGTGGTTCTTTTGCTTTTCCCATTTTATTTGCCATCATGGGGATCAAACCCAGGAATGTTCTATTACTGAGCTACCTCTCTAGGTCTTTTTAAAAATTCACTCAGACAGACAAGGTTTCATTAAGTTGCCAAGACTGGATCCACTCAGACCCTCCTGCCTCAGCCTCCCAGAGTGCTGAGATTATAGGTGCCTATTGTGGTTCATCACAGTCTGTCTTGTAGACTGTGGTCAAGGCCCCCATCCCACTTGTATACACCAAATCAGATGCCCATGGCCCCAGCCTGGGTCCTGCGGATTGTACCCCATTATTTCTTCCAATTGAGTCTCCTTCACTCCACCCAAGCCCCTCTTCTCTTCTGCTCACAGCAGCTTCCTCATCCTCTTCTTCTGTCCACACGGAGCCCTGTCCTCTCTGTAGACTCTGTCCCCTCCCCCAACACTCCAGGCCCTGCACCCGGGCCCTCAGGGTCAACAGCTGCTCCCTAGAGTGGCCCCTCCCCTTCCCTGGGCTTCTGCACACACCTCTCCCCCAACTCCCTGCTGTCAGCCCTGGACACTGCTTTTCATGCCCTGTCTCTCAGTCACCTGGGTTATTGCCTCCTTGGATCTGCATGTCCCAGATGTTCCTGCAGGGAATGAAGATATGGGAGATTGTCAACTGGAGCACATGCCCACTCCCACCTGTGGCCCCCTGCCTGGTCCACTGAGCACACAGGAAATCATAAAATGCATGGAGATCTTGGCCCAATTTCCCTGCAGAAAAATGGTAGGCCCTAGATCTCCATGGTATGAAATTCTTCAGCCAAGAGTGGGCCACAGCTGTCCTGCTGGGCACTGGGGCGGGGGGAGGAGCAGGTGAGAGGATGTGGGTGCCTGGGCCAGGGTTGGGAACCTTCCCCCAGCTGCCTAGAACAGCTGTCCATCCTTGTTTCCACAGAGATGACAGAGGCTCAGAGTGGAACCGTGAGTTTTCTCAACATACACAGCTAATAGAGGCTTTGGAACATGAGACAATCCTGGGGCCTAGGACAGAGGATTTCAGTGATGCACAGGAGAGGTTTATTTAAATAATATCCTTTTCCTTTCTATCCTCACATTCTGGCTGTCTTTGGCAAATCCAGCACTACCAATTCCTGTTCTCACCAAAGATGCTGAAATGCAAGTGTCTTCATTATTTTTCTCATTGGTGAAACCAATATATGTGACACCCAAAGTTAGAGGAGGAACAGTCTGTTTTGGCTCACAGGACAGCCCATAGAGGTTTCAGTCAGAAGTTGGCTGGTTCCAAGGCCGGGTGGCCTGACAGAGGGGCGTTGAAGAGGAGAAACACTTCACAGCAGGCAGAAGGCAGCCACGCAGCAAGCACCAAGGATGGACCTTTTCTGTCCCTTATAGCCTATCAGGCTACCTACCCTTGGGGCGGGTGCCACTCACACTCAGGGTGGGGCACGTGTAGTCCTAGAGTCACACCGTGAATCAATCCCAGCGTCACACCCTTGATCCCAGCAGCACACACTCTGTATCCAGCCACCCTGAAAAAGCCCCACCTCTGAACTTGAAAGGTTTAGGGGGACATCTCGAAAAAAGACGAAACAGCAATGTTTGGTTTCCTCCTTGAAAACCAGAAGGCTAAGAAGGGTTCCAAGCTGCCTTTCTCCTTACAGCGTTGTGTTTCATTGTCCTCGCTTTCGAAAGGACCTCTGCTTAAAGACACTGATAGTGGGTTTGTGTTATTTCCAGGAACATATGGTATTTCCTTTACACATTTGTGTGTGTGTAATAGGGGTCAGCCTAAAGAAATATATTAAATAGATCGCATGAATGGGGACCAGTAACGCCAAAACCCGCAGCGATCACCTCTCACTGCCATATTAGATGATTGCGTATGACTCAGTCTCCTCCTGGGCAAAGTCCAGAAAGCAGGGTGTGTGTGTGTGTGTGTGTGT
>NDGM011218330.1:0-14547 GCA_002564305.1 Octomys mimax
ACTCAGGCCCTTGTGCTTGCCAGGGAAGTGCTTATTCCACTGAGCCATCTCCCTGGCCCTCAACCAAATATATTTTAAAAAATTAATTTCAAAGCTTTTTTTATACTACCAATTGAAAATATTGCAGACATGGAATATGATTGATATCCAAGACAAGTAATGATGGATAGATTTTGTTATTAAAAACAAAAGGAAACATAATGCCTTGATGTACACAAAACAGATTGCCAAGTCTTATACATAATACAAATATAGTGTGCTAAATGGTAACATCTCAACTGATGTCATTTTCTAATCTCTGAACCCATAAGACTTATTTTTATAGTTACTCAATGAGTATTGCTTTACATATCCAAAGAACTGGTGAACAATCATGACTGGAGGGTCTAATGCTGGTTTATAAAGACAAGCTGTGTTCATGATCCCAAGTGAGAAAGAAGCTGAGGGAGATATTTTGTACAGACCCAAAAAGGTGGGAGCAATAGAAAGATGAATCAGAGAGAAATGTGGATAAAAGCCAAGAAAAATCAATAGCAGAAGGCATCTGTAAAAGTCAAGGAATGGATACCCCCCAAATGTCAAAAGAGAGTTGAGCTCCACTAAATGAATAAATTCAGATTTCAGGCCTCCAGAAGTAGAAGACAATGCTTTTTTGGTGAACCATACTTTTTAAAGAAAATTTGTTACAAAATATAGACCTCTGTAATAGCACGTTTGATCTGAATTCTAGACTAATATGGCTTGAGGCCAGATGGCTCTGCAGAGCCACATGAGATCATAGGTGGGGCTTTTCAGAGGTGGCTGGATCTGACATTCACCATTATTGTGTATATGGGACTCTTACATTCTACTGTCTATTCTATACACTGTGATGCTAGGATGTCTGTTATGCTGTAAGTGTGTTATGCTGAGATTAAGGATATGTGATTACTAAATTAGTCTATCAATGTGTTTGGCTATAGGACTGGGAGTGGCTAGTGCCACACATCCACTCTGGATGTGTGTGGCATTACCCAAAGGGAGGAGAAGCTGGAAGGGAGAAAAGGGAGGCAGGCTGCCTCTGGTCCATTGCTGCCTTCTGCCTTCTGCTCACCATGAACTGTTTCTGCTCTTGCTGCCCATCTGCATTCCACAATGGCTTGCAGTCATCCAACAACAAACTGAAAACACTACATACCTCTACTTGAAGTTGGGGTGTCGAGTACTTTGTCTCAGCAGTGAGAAAATTAATAAAATTTTAAAGATAAACTTTCTCAATTGGATTTTAGGTTTGTGAAATTGACTCAGTTTGATTTAATGTAGAAGCACACATGATTTATTTCCAGTCATAAAGAGGGCATTAGCAGCCCATGTTTAGAAATTGTAATCACTAGATTCTCTACTTTTTAAAATTTGTGAATTATTTATTTCTTGATTTAACCCTCTATCTAAATACAACCATACTATCAACAGAATACCCAAATGACAGTTTTCAAGTGTATAAAATCTGAGATATATACATATTCTTCAAATTTGCCACTATGAAGTTATATTTTTCAAGAGAAGCTTAGCAGATGGCCTACTTGATTTTTAAATGTTTAGGCATATGTATGTTAGTATACATTAGTGTTGATGCAAATCTCAGAGGTGGGCGCATTTTTAAGAACTTCATTGATATATAAGTCACATGCTGTAAAGGTCACACTTCTAATGTGTACACTTCTGTGGTATTTAATATAGTCACAGGGTCTTGCGTTTATCATTATTAATTTGAAGATTTTTATACCACTCCTAAACCAACTTTGCCCCATCAGGAATCACTTTATATTCCTCCCTACTTCTTACCCCAAATCACTAATCTTCATTTTCTGTTTGTAGGAATTGGTCAATTCTGAATATTTTATGTAAGGGTGACTACACAATGTGCATCCTCTGGTGACTGCATGCTTCACATAGTGTGATGTTTCCAGGGTTTTTCCATATTGCAGTATATGTCAGTGCCTCATTTCATTTATTATTGAGAAATATCACATTGTGTATAGGCCTATTTATCAGTTGATGGATGCAAGGTTCTGCTGCAGTTTCAAGGACATATTTTCAATTATTTTAGGTTTATATCCAGGAAAGGAATTATGGAGCTACATGTCAATCCTCATCTTACTGTCTCTCTGTTTTTTTATTGTTATATGTTTGACATATAGAGTGCACACATTCTTCAGGGGGAAAGTGGTACATATATCTCTCATGCTATGTTTTTTTTTTTGCTTCCTTTTTCCTCTGCAACTTGTGTTTTTCCATTACTTCCTATACTTTCAAAAATCAGCCTGTTGAGTCATTGGTTTTTTGTATTTTTTCTTAATTTCTTAACTTCTACTATGGTCATCATAGTCTTTGTTTCTAGTAGGCTCAGGTTTGGATAAGTCCTTGTCCTTCTGAGACCTTGACTTGCATCACTAAATTATAGCTATGGGATTTCCCTGTTTTTTGTGGACATTTACAACTATAAATTTCACTCTTAGAAATGTTTTTGTTGTGTCCTATAGGTTTTTGAAGATTGCATTTCCATTGACATTTGTTCTTTGACTTTTTTTCCTTGATTTTTTTCATAATTCATTAGCTTTTCAATAATATGCTATTTAATCTCCATATTTCATGTAATTTCTGTGGCTTCATTTTCTGCTAATTTCTAGTTTCCTTCTATTTTAGTCTGATAGTGCACAGATGATTTTAAAATTTTTATATTTATTTACTTATGTCTTTGTGCATAAAATAGGGTCTATTTTGGAAAAAGTTCTGTGTGCTATTGATAAAAATTTTGGTCTGTTCTTGTTGGATAGAACACTTCATAAATATCTTTAAAATCCACTTGTGGTTCACTTGGATGTTTCTTTGTTGATATTATTTGTGTTGTGGATGTGACAACTGAAAGCAGTCTAGTGAAGTCCTCTACTGTAATTGTTTTGGTGTCTGTCCTTCTAAGTCTAGTAATCTTGGCTTTATGAAGGTGGACGTTTTCTCATTCAGTGCATACATATGGTGTCTGCCAAAACATTTGCATAAGAAAAACTCATACTAATATTTTAATACTGTATTTATTGACACATCATGAGATTAATACAAGTTACATTTACCCTCTACAATTGCAAGAGACACTCAAATTCTTGGGCATTTGTTTCCAGACATTTCCAGCTTCCAATATGGTAAACTGCTGAAGTGTTTATATGTATATTTTTGGCACAGAGAAATAATTGTCACTATCAAAGACTTGAATGAATGGGGGGTGCTGATATATACCACATCTTTAATCAATTATCCTTATTTAACCAGCATGGAAAACTGGGTAAATTGTGGATACTATCAGTGGATATTATAAGTTTTACCAAATGATCACTGATATTAGCTGCTATTTAAGATGTACTCATATTTGGTTAGCAAACTGACACAATTTCTCATATCTACAATCTCATATCCATTGATTTTGGAAATGTACCATTTTTCCCAGTAGTGAAGATCATGAGACACAGTTTGCTCTCAGGTGGCAAAACTACCTTCATTGTTATACTTTTGAGTTCTCTCCTCCTCTATACAGTGATTTACTTTGCAGGAATTTGATAGCGTTTTCTTTCTCTAAAGAAATCACTCAGTTGTACTACATTGGTGATATTATACAGATGAGATAAAGTGAAACAGCAGCAGCAATTATCCTCGGCTTACTTTAAGACATTTGCATGTCCATATATGATAAATAAGTATAACAAAAACCTCAGTGAACTTCCACTGTAGTAAAATTTACATAGTCTATTGTGGGAGATAGCCATCTGAGCTATAGGAAAGTTGTTCTTTATTTTTTATTTTTTATATATATTTTAGTACTGGGTCTCACTACACAGATCAGACTACATACTGATCTCTCTGTTTTCAACCTCCCAAGTGCTGAGATTATAGGCATGCACCACCACGCCTAGTCTTCGTTGCCATCTCAGCAGGTCGCAGGGGGCTGGCATGGCACACTGGGGATCATACCCTGGTCGCTGAGCCTGCCTAAGCTGGAGCTTTAGTCTGCTGAGCTACCCTACAGGAAGGTTAATGCATCGCTCTTCTCCCACAAATTAAAAGTTATAATATATACTATGTTTTCTTAGTTTTGAAGGCATAGTCCTTGCTTTGCTAGGACTCCTGAGCATTTACTAAGGTACCTGGAAGGATGCTAGTTTAGAGTGGTGACCACAGGAAAAAAAAAACTTGTTGCCTATGGATACAATATTTTGTTTTGTGCAATAACCTGTTTTAGGTTAATGATTTATTAATACTGCTAAGAAAAAGGAGGGCCCATATGTCTATATATTTCCAACCATAATTCTAAATATGATCATTTAATAATTTCCTTCTACCTTTAGACTTTGTTCATATGGTAGTCCTTAATTAGTGTATGTACTAAAGTTCTGTTAATTTGCTGTACTAGTCAGTCTTTTGTATTAGTTACAAGACATTTATCTGATTAATTTTTAATAAATGTTTTTCATGGGATTCTGATCATATAAATGGTCTATATTGTACTTAAGATATTCCCAAATGTATTAATTCCTGTGTAGGAGTGGCAGGTTGCAGATCACATTTAAGTACATAGACTTCCTGGGCAATTAAATTATTGCACTGACATTCTGAATCAGGCATCGGTATGGTAGTTTAGAACAATTGTTTTTTCTTACTTTTTCACACAGGTTTTTCACTTGACACAAAAGCCAAACAATGACAATTGATTTGTATTCTTCCTCTGCTTCTTGCTATATCTTCTGCAACAATATGGTTGTTGCAGAAGATATAGCAAGTCATTCACAAATAGTTTTCAAGTGGGATGCAGCCGTCAAATTTGTATAATTTTATAGCCTTTAAGGAAGTGCTTGTCTTTGCATTACCGAATGCTGTAGATTTATATTTGGTAAGCTGAAGGACTCTTTCAGCCCCAGGACAGCTATATACACTTTCTTGTTTCACCAAAGTTGCCTATTCTGTTGAAAAGAATCATCAATTTTTGTATTTGTTGTTTAAGGATTGGTTCAATTAATTTTTGGTTCATGATAAAGAAAAACTATTTTAACTTTGTTACTAAATCCTGCTGCTTTAAATTCTGGTCATTTTGTAGAAATAAGTAAGGGGTTACATGTTTATTTTTAAGTGTAACATTACGAATACTCTAAATTTCTGCGACTCTGTCCGTTGTTCTACCACATGACCTCTTCTTTATTTTATATTAATATTTAAGAAAATTTAGTTTACAAATACTGCTTATGCTTCCTCTATTTAAGTACAAATCTGAGTTTTAAGCTCTCACATTGGACTAAGATTAAGTTAATCTCCTTTATCATTCATATTCTTTTAAAACATTTATTAATTTATTATTTGTTACATGGTCTCACTACTCATGTCAGACTCATAGTCATCCTCCTGTCTCAGCCTCCCCAGCACTGGGATTACAGGCCTGTGCCACCACACCAGATTTCAGGACAGCCTGGTCTCTGGCCTGTGGTACAGAAGATCGAACTCGGGACCTTGCACTTGCCAAGCAGCTGCTTAGACTGTCATGCTATCTCCCCAGCCTATCATTCATATTATTTCTCCCTGAAAGTTCTTATTCTCACATGTTGAATGTTTCTTCCAAAATAAACATTTCAGAATAATGAAGACCCTTTGCGCTTAAGGACATTACTTAGTTTTTCAAGAAATGTAACATTAATTTGCTCTTTTTCTTTTCTTTCCCTCAATACAAACATTAGTATCAATTTTTTAAATCCAAAATTGTAATGAAAAGATATATTAACTGATTGTGAATGTCCCACTTAAATGTATAAACATTTAATAAAATCTCTCTCTCTGTCTCTCTCTCTGTATCTCTCTGTCTCTCTGTCTCTGTCTCTCTCTCTCTCTCTCTCTCTCTCTCTCTCTCTCTCTCTTTCTCCCCTTATTAATTTACCTACACATACACTACAGTGTTAGATCTAGACAATCAGGCAATATGCAAATAAAATGTTTTTAAGAATGGAAATCAAAGGCAAAAATGTGTTGCTGTCAAAATTGGCATAATGATTTACAAATATATATAAGAAATGATGACTGAACTAAAGAGTATATAATTTAGGGTAACCCAAATATAAAGAGGTCTATGTTCAAGACCTCCTAGTGAATGCTTAGTATGTTACAGATGATCCTTAAAAAATGAAAGGGTCATGGAATGGAGTTGAAGGGCTCATGGAATGACTACCATTATGCTATTAGCCCAAAGGGTACAAACTAGGGTAAGAGGTCCTGTTTTCAACAACTTTTACTAGCATCAGCTTGAAATTTAGTAAAATCTCCATATGAAGAACCCAGACTATCTAAAGAAAGAAACCTATTCAACTTAAGTACAACACAACCTGCGTAGCTATAAACAACACCTCTGGGAAACTGAGGAAGTTGATATATATTTAAGTGAGAAGCATGTGTGGGAAGCTGGATCAGAAGAAAGGATATGACAGATTGCTGAAATATTGCACATCAAAGCTAGACCTGGTTTAGACTTAGTATTAAGAATAGAATAAAACTAGATCAAAGGGCTGGTGAAATAGCTCAGTGGTCCAAAGCACCTGCTTAGGCAAGTGAAGGGACTGCAGTTAGATCCTCGGCACCACATGCCATGTCAGCCCCACCCCTCAGGACAGCCTGAGCCAGCCAGAGTTAGTGTGGTGGCACACATCTGTAATCCCAGTGCTAGGGAGGCCGAAAACAGGAGGATCACTATGAGTCAGAGCTGTGTAGTTAGACCCTATAACAATCAAATACATAAAATCCCTAGATCAAATCAGTCTATAATTTGAAGATAAAATGAACAAGACGGTAATGTTAGAGGTTTAACATAAGTGAGTGATGAGAAAGGATCAAGAACAATACCTGGGTTTTGGCTTACTTAGGAGAATGTGCCACACTATTTATGACAAAAAGAAAAAGAGCAACACACAACAGTGAAAGAGATTTTGTTTTGTGAAGAATGGGAGCTCAACATGATTTTCAGATTTTGGTTTTTTAAATTGGAAAGATTTTGTGACACTGACATGATGTGATTGATCACAAGAATATAAGTGTGAAGTTCAGCAAATAAAATTCAACAAATGATAAAATTGCAAATCATTGACTTACATGTAAAAATCATACTTCTGAATTTAGAAGAGCCAGTCTCTGATTGAGTTAGAAATGAAAAGAAGGAAGAACCTAATTTCAGAGGTTATAGACAGATAATTAGCTTGCAAATGTGAAGGATGAATATTAAAAATAAAAGAATAAATAAAATAAAAATAAGTACTAGAATCCAAAGGAAGATAAGCTGTAACAATGAAGAAATGGCCAACTCTTATGGTCTACTAAGATATCACAAAAAGTAGGAGATTTAAAAAAAAAAAACTTCCTTGAGTTAACATTTCCCTAGACTGGGCTGGGGATATAGCTCAGTAGAATAAGTGTTTCCCTGGCAAGTGCAAGATCCTGAGTTCAATCCCTGGTACCACAAAAAAAAAAAAATCCAAAGACTACTTTAATTAAAGGGAGAAATAAGTAATCCAGTTTGGAATGGCACAGCAACAACACATGTAAGAAAATCAGGTAACTGTGATTTGATCTTATTAAAAAGTTTTGCACAGCAAAGAAAATAGTGACAGAGTGAAAACACAGCCCAAAGAGTGGAAAATATTTTAGCCAGTTGTCCTTCAGACAAAGGAGTTATAAACATATAAAGAATTGTAAAATTAATCAGGCTCCCAAATTTAAAGACCAAAAATGGGTATCTAATGAATACCCATTGATGAATATACACCACTCAGGTAAAGAAATGCAAATGGAAAATCAATATACACCAAAATGTTCAACATCATTGGCCATTTGAGAGAGACAAGTTAGAACAACACTAAGATGCCATCTCATCCTATAAAGAATAGCTATTATCAAAATTCAATTAATAAAAAATACTGCAGGGACTGTGGGGAAAGTAGAACCTGTCTCCACTGTTGGTGGAAGTGCAGCCTGATATAACCACTGTGGAAAACAATACAAATATTTCTCAGAAGTCTAGAATTGGCAACCCCATTTGATCTAGCTACTCCCCTCTGGGTATCTTCTGAGAAGAATTAAATCATCATACCACAGTGATATACATGTATCCATGTTTATAGCAGCACAATTTATAATAGTAAATTTTGGAAACAATCTAAAACCCTTCAACTGAAGAATGGATAAAAAAGATATGGTCTTTTTTATTAAGTGGAGAACTATTCACCCATAAAGAAGGACACAGTTGGGAATTTTATGAGTAAGTAGATGCATTTTGAAACCATATATGTAAGTGTAATATATCAGACTCAAATGTATAAATATCATATTGTCTCCCTGGTATGAGAAACTGAAAGAGCAAACAAGGTCTTAAATATATAAGAAATATTGTGAAATGGTAAGAAATTGTTTAAAAGGAAAAAATAAACCAGGATAGGGTAAAAGGGAAAAGGAATAAAATGCAAATTAATTATACTAATAGTATTTCTTGGTTCATTGAAAAAGAAGACTTGTTCTAATATCCACTGAAAAATTTTTATGCACATAACTTATACTCTGACAAAGTACACTAAATATGACAATGTACAATGTATTCACTGTTGTCACTATCTTATTGTTATAAAATATTTTCTACATTTTTCATAAAATAAAAAAGGCAAAAGTAAATATTATTGAGAAATATGATTGAAAAGTCATACATAGAATTGAAATAATACAGAAAGTGAAACAATAAGCATGTCTTTTTAATAGCTGTTTTTGTTGATCTTATTTACTTACACCTAATGTGAAATTCTCCAGAATATTTAAAATAATAATCAGTACAGCTGCTCTCAACCTTAGTGAACTTTACATTACATACTTTTTCAAAATCAGAAGAAATATTAAATAGAGAATACTATATTTGGATGTTGAAATATATTGAAGTCTTGTTTGAGAGAGGAAGAAAAAGAACTGATACCAAATTTTTAGGGCAGTCCTTGGAAAATTCTGAGAAATGACTCCTTTAATTGGAGTTTCTTTCTCTAAAGTTGTGAGACAGAGGATTAGGAAATAAAATCAGCTTTAGTAACTCAAAATTTACATTCCAGCAAAAGATCCATGGAAGCGTAAGGAGAAGAGTAAGGCCGAAACATGAAATATAGGGGCGCTGGAGGATTCCTGTTGCTAAGGCAGCTGTCGAAACTCGTCGTGATGAACCCTCACGACCGGTGGCAGGTCTGTGGTGCACACATGCAGAGGAGCAGCGAGCACCCGGTGCTGGCTCAGCTCTTTTGAAGGTCAAGAAATACTGGGGCACTTCGGTGCTTCCCACCTTTCCCTTGTGCTTAGGGTTTAGCCGAAGTGCTTACACAAAACTGTGCCTGGAAATGTAAATCTTCATGACAATCGTGGACGTTGAAACATGTTTGTACTTGGGAATTTGTTGCAGCTCTTGAACAGTCAATTAAAATTTAAATAACAAAAATTAAACTATTAAATACATTCACCTTACATGTTTTAAATCATTATGTACTTGAAGAAAAATTTAAAAAGACTTAAAGTTTTAGAAATTAAATTAATTTTACCATCCAAAGGAATTACAGTTAAATGAATGTGGTAAATTCTATTTAAGTTGAGGCAATTATGATGTTTAGATAATCAATTTTTATTAATTTTTTTACAAATATGAAATAAATATTCCATTAACCAATTATTATTGTCTCTTTTCATATTCCCAGCATAAGCATCTGTTATTTTTAAATATTGTTACAGAACTTTCTGTGAAAAATGTAAACATAAAACAATGGTTAAGAATACATGCTTTGCTATTAATAGCTATTTTTGTTCTATTTTTATTTTTATCTATAATAAGTAGGTATATAAATGATTCTTTTAGACCAATGCCTCACTTTCAGTATGTTTCATTCAGATATTTGATCTGTACCTGTAATAAAAATGAAAAATATATTATCCTCTTGTTATGTTGTAAGTATTTTCCAATATCTATGAAGGGGATATCTCATTTCAATGTATTTTCTTATTAATATAGAAAACACTATAGTAAAATTAGAAATAACATTTTGAGTTATTTTTAGTATAGACATTGTGTATTAATCTAATTTTCTTAATAAATTATAAATTTTACCTATGTTTTACTTTGAGTCCATCTTCCAACTTTTAAAGACCAATTATAACTTATGAAAATCAGACCTATGTCTATCATATATTTCCACAGTTTACTGAGTATATTCATAAAACACATTAATTTTTAACATTATATATATATATATATATATATATATATATATATATTTGTAATTTCATTAGTAAGAGAAATTCCTTCCCACTAACACAGCATTTCTTTTTTGGTGGAACTGGGAATTGAAGTCATGCCCTTGCACTTGCCAAGCAAGTGCTTATTCTACTGAGCCATCTCCCCAGCCCCTAGCATTTCAATAATCTAATTTTTGTTCTTTTATTTACTTATGTACTTATTTATTCCTTGTTGAAAACTCAGATCCATTAAAAATTATTTCAGCATATGATATAAGAAGATAATCAAAGGAAATCCACTTTCCAGGCCCGCTTGTGTCCGTTTTAGAGAAGCTTTCTTTTTCTCAATAGATTATTTCTATTCTTAAAATAAAAAGAAAATAATCAATTTTATTATTTTTTACTCTGATGAGAGATTTTGATCCAAGAACATTTTGACTCAAGGACATTTTGTTGAAAATTCATTGAAGATGTCAAATATTTTAATCAGTAAAACACTTAAGCATAGTATGATTTGTTTCTTTTTATTATTTCTTCCATGTCTATCATGCTTTAATTATAATATCTTTATATTATCTTTTGATCTTGGGAAAATATCTGATAGTACTTTTTCCTTTGCTTGAGGTAATCTTTGTCTCTTTATTTTATACATTGTATTTAAGAATTATTTGTTCTTAGGGTGAAAATATTCTGTGGTGAGTCTAAATTGTTTTGGTCCTGATTTATTAAAGAACGTGAAAAAATACGTTCCTTTTTAAAAAGCACTGTTTCTTAATTACAGATTACTATTTCTTTTTTGCTATTTCACCTTTTGTAAATTTTCTTTAGATAAATTGTATTGCTTGTTGACTAGTTTATTTCTGCTTTTTTATTGATTCTTTTTTTTTTTATTGTGGCATCAGGGATTGAACTCACTACCCTTGCGCTTGCCAGGGTAGTGCCTATTTCTCTGAGCCATCTTCCTGGCCCCCTGTTGATTCTATTTGATAAGTTTTTCTTTCCTATATTTGTAGTGTGTTGGTCTTAGGAAGCATTATAGGGTGGTAGGTCAGAGTATAAATAAACTAGATTTGGTTCACATCTCACTTTTCCTACTTTCTTGTTTAGTAGAATCATCCCATGTCTTTGTATAAGGTAACTCATGTAAAATTAAGGTAATAGGACCTTGAATGTTTGCTTTATTACCATTCCAAAGTCCTGGCTTGCTCAGAATCAAATAAAAAATGGGAAAGAATAGGAGCATGTGGGGGGTGGCCCGGTAGCTCAGCAGACTAAAGCTCCTGCTTAGGCAAGCTTAGGCAAGTGCAGGGACCATGGTTCAATCTCTGGCACAACATGCAGCACCCCTCTTGTGGTTGGGCAGGCTGAGCCAACCACAGAGTTGAGGTGTAGTGGTGCACACCTGTATCCCAGCACTGCAGAGGCTGAAAGCAGGAGGATCACTATGAGTCAAAGCTGCATAGTGAGACACTATAACAACCAAATGCATTAAAAATAAATAAATAAATAAATAAGAGCAGCAATTATACTAAACTTACACTAAGCACTGTATGATTTTATGTTATGCAAAGTATATACTAAAATGCATATCTTCCATAAAGCAATAGAACTTAGACAACATATCATGATATCTTTCTTATTGTGTATATTTTTATATTGAACTGATAATTGTAAAGAACAGGGAACAAGGACATACCAAGTTCAAGTGATGGGGAGCTGTGTGCCTAGTGCACTCTGCTTGCAGTGGTTCTCCAAGGAGAAACTAAGGAAACAAATGCCAAGTCATCCTTTTCCCTTCTTTTATAACATTTGCTGGCATTGTTCTGTACCAAACCTCAAAAGGTAGACAGAGAGTGAAGAAAACCATGCTGAAGATTATTTGTACTAGTCTCGAAGGACACAGAGCAGAGAGTACTAGAAAGCCAAACTCAAAGACTCCCAGTGTGAGGGCATTGTTACCATTTGACACAGTTTGGTTTGCATCTAGTGTTTCACATTTTAATATGATACTTACACAATGCTGCTCTATTTTGTAAAGGGCTCTCACTGTCCTTTCATGATGTAGGTCATTTGAGTTAATCAGGAGAGATGATTGGTTTTGCTAGATTTTATATTTTGGTGTCCCTCAAAACTTTGTGTACTCAGAGATAGTGTTTAGACGAGTAGATCCAGTTTGTGGATGGGATAATTGTAAGCACAGGCTAGCCTACTGATGAGTTTATAATTAAACTTGATTTTAGTAGGCAACATCTGGTTAGAACTTGGAGGTCACCAGGAGCATAGCCAGAAAGGGTCTGTGTTCTTCCCTACCACCTAGATCTCTTCTCTTTCTGTCTGCCATGAGCTATTTCTCATCCTCCATGGTTCTCTGTCATGCTCTCTTGCTTTGGAGCTAATTAACTACAGACCTAAAAACTGTAAGCCAAAATAAGCCTCTCTTCCTTTAATTTGTGGGTGACTGGTGCTATGTCTCAGCAATAAGAAGAAAACAAAGATGGGTTTCTTCTACTTTTCTGTATTTTGGATTGTTTCATTAATTTCTTAGTATTTTCCCCTTAGACTATTTATAGGTTCAATCCATTATAAGTGCCCAGTGTGCATGGGAGTTTATTCAAAGTTAGTTCCTACCTTCAGAGGGCTTGCTGAAATTTGGTGAAACAAAATAAGGTAAATGATGAAATACAGAGATAAATTATTCCAAAATTCAAAATGCTACAAAAACATGTTGCAGTAGAGAATGATTCTGATGGAAATGGGAGAATGAGAGTGAATGACAAAAGCGTTCAGGGAAATCTGCACAAATGGCTGAGACACACAAGATGATTCTACAACAAAAACACGTTGGAAATGAAGTGAGATGCATTGTGTAAGAATTGATTTGCAGAAGACTGTCAGATTAAGAAATTTTAATGTGATAAAATGAGAATAAAAAATGTATTAATTATTGTAACTGTCCTACTAATCTGTTTTGAAACTGTCTCATTGCCTTTGGTTTCACAATAAAATTTATACCAAAAAATGAGAAGTGAGTAGCTAATAAAGTTGACTGAAGTGCGCCATGAGAGAAGAGGAGGAGCTGAATTTAACCAGAGAAGCACAATCTAGTGATGCACACCCTGAGCTCACCAAGCACCGCAGGCAAGTGCTTCCTTCTAGGAGAGGAGTGTTAAGGGTGGTGCTAGACTCACTGCTGTCCTCGTCATTTTCTCCTCAGACTTTGAAAGATGAGTATGCAGGCTACATTTTCTTGCCCCTCACCAAAGCTCAGATTGTAATCATCTCATAAAATTTACCAGTATATGTTCCTTTTCTCTTCTTACTGCTTTGAATTACTTTCATGGCTAGATATATTACTCCATAATAAGTTTGAAGGACCTCCTAGGTAGTTCAGAGGTCCAAAGTTCCTGCTTAGGCAAACACAGGGACTGGGGTTCTATCCCCAGCCTGCTGTGCCTGCCCCATGCCTGTAATCCCAGTGCTTGGGAGGCTGAAAATGTGAGGATCACTATGAGTCTGATCTGTGTATTGAGACCCTGAAGACCCTGTACTAAATACATAAAAACAAAAGAAAACAAATAAGAAACCCGAAACATAATAAGTTTGAGTTAATTAAAAACAGCAAAGTTTTGAAGTTTTATTTGAAATTTTTAAACACTGAAATTTAGTTCGACATTGTTCAAAAGAATGTAATTTATTGTTAAATGTTCTACATTAAATTCAAGTTTTATCGCAATGCAACTCAAGTTTATGACCTTTGAATATTCTTTCGTACTAATTTGGAAAATTATAGATAGCTCATTTATTAATTTTATTGTGAAAAATTTGAGCCCTTATTAAGATACAAATCATTGTATCATTTATTACTCCTTCTTTCTCTCTGTCTCTCTTTCATTCTTGTGCCAGGAATCAAACACAACCTCATGCTGTGCTGCCAGGCAGGTGCTGCACCACAGAGGTATATACCAGGCCACTGTATATAGTTTTAATAATTTGTATATCTGTAATGTCAAATAAATCCAATGAATTATACTATCATCTGATACACATTCATGCATTTTAAAGTACTTAATGTTTTCAAAAGCAGAATGACTTATTAAAGTCATTAAATGGCATCTTGCACTAATTTTCCTCATACACATTATGCACTTAGTCTTATTTAACTTCCTGGTTTCTTCTCTGAGGCACACAGCTTTATTGCTGTTCGAAAATTGCCACAGTTAACAACTCTCTGCTTTGTTC
>NDGM011218332.1:476-24495 GCA_002564305.1 Octomys mimax
CAACAACTTCTGACATTGCCAGTCAAGTGGAAGACCCAAAACTATTATGGACTACTGGACTATTTTTTAATATTTTGCTGAGTTCACATACCTATAATCTTTAAATGATGGAGCTAAACAAAAAGGGGATACAGATGAATGTCCATTCTGTATCTGAGTATTCAAAATGGTTATGATATATAGTTACATTCTTAATGAATAGAGGGATTTGTTCAAATACTGTTTATAAGTAGGATATCATGTCTGCTTCTTGTACAGCAAATAACCACTAGGAAGAGAGTATGCAATGTGTTAATTGTTGAAAGTGTCCTACCAATTTGATTTGAAACTATCTCATTGCTATTTGTCTCTCAATATAATTATGGGAAAAGATAAAAAGTAAAAAAATAAAAAACATAAATAAAAGTAGTCTTCTACAGTAAGTGAAAATGTGCTTATGAATCTTGAATATATGTAGAAGTTTAAGATTTCTGGATGTGCTGATAAATGTTGAGTTTTAATTAACTTACAGATAAAAAAATTTAAAGGCAAAAGAGAAGACCTCAAGAGATTTATTTATCTGCGATCAATAAGAAAATTTAGATTTATTTTTATTTATTATTTTTATTTTTAGGCAAGAGTCTACAGGGTGTTCAGCATCTCACTACTAGATTGGACTCCTAGTGATCTGTTTGTTTATAGCCTCCCAAAAGATAGGATTACAGGCCTGCACAACAACGCCCCGTCTTAATTGCCATTTCAGCATGCTCTGGAGCTGGGAACAGCACAGCAGGCTGGGAATCAAACTCCTGGTCCCTGCACCTGCTTGCAAATGCTTTAATCCTCTGAGCTATTTGGCCATCCAAGAAGAAAGTTTAGATAGAATGAAGTATAATTGACTATTTTTGCCCTTGCTAAAATGCAAAAAAAAAAAAATCCCCATAATTTTCTATGTTTGTATTTACATATTTTAATCATCATAATTATTATTCTGTTGCAATTTGTTTCTGGATGTTTCCACAAAACCTTATTACATCATGGGGGTGGGTGACCTTAAAGGTGGCTGAATCTAGCAGTTATGATTGTTTCATTGTCTAGAGCTGGGATTGGAAGTGTGAGTGCTATACCCTTCTAAAGTGGGTAGCCTGCACACAAACTAAGACAGGAAAAGTCTTGCTTGCTGCTGCTCCTCCCTTTTTGCCTTGCTTCTTTTGCTGCCTTCCCCCTTTGCCACACCACCTGCATTCACTCCAGCTGATTATGGACTGAAACCTCTATGAACGACCTGTTAGCTAAATAAACCTTTCCTCTGTTAACTTCGGGTATTGGGTATTTTTTCTCAACGATGAGTGAAAGGTAACTAAGACATTCTGAGTATTAATATTTGGCAGTGAGATTGATTACATATGGGGAAAACCAAAATCAATTGTTGAAATAATGAACAATACATTGTGCTTAGGTTTGCTGTTTTCCTTACTATCCTGAGACTTTCAAACCCAAAACTTTCATATATAAATCACATGGAATTTATCATATAGAGTAAAAGCACCAGAACTGTTCAATAGTTTATCATCTATTTTCCATTTCAATTAAAAAGAAATGTTAATAAGAAAGCCAGATAGTGACTTCATGCTAGGTTTCACAAAGGAGAAGTAAATTGGGAAAATTATCACAGTTCAGTAAAGCAATGTCATTAGTTTATGTGGAACTGTTCAAGTTATAAGACTTAAATCCTTCACTAAAATTATAGGACTGTGAGGTAAAACACAATGTCAGTTAAGAATTTATACAATAGTTACAAGGTTGGCTCAATAAATGGGTTAGTTGCATGCAGAAAGTATTCTCTTCTGAGAGATTAGGAGATAAGTTTGTACATAATTACAATGAGGCTCGTGATTAGAACTATGACAGTAATGCTCTGTATTTTGTTATATCTTCTGCATATTCACCATCTCCTATCCATTCTGTCTCTGAAATCTATTTTAGGTCATTTACTCATTTTTTACTCCAAGTCATATTTTTGTCTTGAGCTATAACAATGCCTTACTTCTTTCCTTATTTCATTTCTTTCCTATAATTAGGCCCATATTTCTTAAATATACTTTCTACAGTTTGACTTAAAGAGTCTTTCAATAATCAGCTATGATCATGTTATGGCACAAAGCCCCTTTGTACAAAAACCGAATACCTCTTCACTGTGTTTTACAAAAAACAACACACACACACACACACACACACACACACACAGAGTCCAACAGGTATGCCCATTATTGGGTAGATACTAAAAATGGCTTACCACTTAAGCATACCAGGGTTTGGATTGCCTAGCTCTCTTAGATTCCAGGTTCCTCTCCTCTGGAGAAAAGAAGTGAACGATAACAACAAAAAAACACTAGGTAATTTCAGCATCAAAGTAAAAATAAAAGTATATACTGGGTCTGGAAATGGCAGTGCAGCCTATCACGTACAGTTACGACAGAAAGGCCTTCACATTTTGCCTCTCGTTTCATCCTGTCCAAATCTCAAGAAAATCCCTTGTGTGGAACTTCTACATAAGGTACTGAAATGTGTTGCTAGAGTTCTTCTGAGCAGTCCATGTGCAGGGCTTTGGAAGCTGTTCTGGGCATGTGTTTGAGATTTTCTAATCAACAAGTCACCTCTACTGCCCTACTTCCATAGACTAACCTCCTATCTCAAATCCATAAACTCATGCACATGAACACATATTTCACAGCAAGACAACAAAACAGCTATTATAATCAAGATCAATCTGCATTTCCATTTTCTCCTAACAAATATCCCAAAATAACAGATAAAACTGCTTTAATAATTACCAATTTTAATATATGTGGATTACTCCTTTGTTCTTCTCACAATGCTGCTTCATCCTAGAAATCGTTCCATATTTTGTTTAAAAGTTTTCTTTTTTTATAACATACCAAAGTTGAATGCTTACTCATCTATGACACTGTTATTGAACCACATTAATTAAGTGGTTAATTCTCACTCTTTAATTCCACAATACATATCTGCTGATATTTTCTTGTACTTTTTCTTTGTTTTTAGTTGTAATTATATGTCTTTATTTTGTTGTTTTTTTTTTTATTTTTGGGACTAGGTCTTACTACATAGTGCAAGCTGACAATCAATCTCATTATATAGCCAAGGCTGGCCTGGAATTCCTTGTAATCCTCCCACCTTAGCCTCCAGATTAGTAGGATTTCAGATATCCATCACCATACCTGCCTCATTTCCATTTTCTTCTTCTTTAGGTATATTTTCTTCCAGCAATACATCACCAGCACCTTTAAGGTGTAATCTGCATCTTCTTATCTTTCTGTCTTATTCTACTTGTTCATCTATAACAAAACAGTTTAGATATGTGGTATAAACAAAACAATATTTTTCACGATTCTGAAGGCTCAAAATCAAGATCTCTCTGATAGAATATGAGTTATGGCCTTGAATGAGTTATCTTGCCAGTTTGCTTACTACCATATACTTACTTATCAGAGAATGGGAAAAAGAGAGAGAAAGAGAGAGAGAGAGACAGAGAGAGACAGACAGAGAAACAGGCAGAGACAGAGAGAGAGACAGAGATGGAGAAGGTGACAGAGACAGACAGAGATGGAGAGGAGAAAGAGTGACACTATTTATACTTTCTTTAATATAAATAGACTAATTCTCATCAGGTCTATATCCTCATACGTTAATTTAAATCTATGTCTCAAAATTCTGATCTCATAATATCACTATATTGATGGTTGGGGTTTTTGTTTTAGCTTATTTTTCTCATTGCTGTGGCAAAATACCCAACACTCACAAGTTAAAGTAGGAGAAGTTTAGTTTGCCTTACAGTTACAAAGTTTTCAGTGCATAGTTGTCTAGCTCCACAGCACTGTGGCATGCCAAAAGAGCATCACAGAGAAGAAACAGTGTATAGCATGATCGGTAGGACACAGCAAGCAGCAAACTGTCATCCTGCCTTTTCCCTTTATCTCAAGCATGTTATAAACCTTTTGGTTGGTTCTTGCACACATAGTACATAGTATGGCTTGTGTGTTCAGTAAATCAAATCATTGGATAATTTAGTACCACATAACCTTATTTCAGATAGCAAACACACAAGATCAAACCAGCTCTAAAAAGTCTAACTTATGAGTGTTTGAGGATTTGGGAGCCATCTGAATTCAAGCCATGACAGAATTAAAAATATAAATGTTATATAAATGTTAGATAATATATACACCTTAATACTTACTTACTTACTTTATTGAGCTGTTAACACCTTCTCGATTTCCTTCATCAGAAGGATCTCTAAAGAAATTCCTCAAATTGATATTTCAGCTTTGGTGTGTGCTTAGAGGACCTTGAATAACACGTAAGGATGCAACAAATGGTCAACTGATAATATGTCTTTTCTCCTCTCTACCTGAGGTTTTGCTATTTTCTGAGCATCTATCATTCCCAGTCCAAGACTTACTTCCTTTTCACTATAGGCTCATAAGAGTACAGCGAACTTTTGTAAGAGTACAATAACGTGGGAGGTCATGAAATTAATGCACTATTAATAACAATGCTCACATGAGGTGTTATCAAACAATAAATATCTACATTTACAAATTATTAAAGTTAGAAACACTTGTCTTTAATCCCTCTGAAAATGTTTCCCTTCATTAGAACACACTTATATCATCATTCTTCAAATGTGTTGAAGCCCTTCTGAATGTTCCCTTTCATGGATTTCATTAGTTACGCTGTCGAAGTGTCCTGAATCCCTACAGAAAGTTTGTTTCATGGTCATTTGGACTTATGAGAAAAGCCAAAAGTTGCACAGTGGCAAACCCAGTGAATAGGATGGATGTGAGTATCATTCAGCAGAAACATTCACTAGACTGTTTTCATCACATCTCTTAGAAACATTGACGGGGCCAGGGAAATAGTTCAGTAGAATAATCACCTGCCTGGCAAGCGCCAGGGCCTGATTTCATGCCCAGCTTCCACCAATAAAAAAAATTGGCAAAGAAGACATGTATAACTCCTTAAGAAAGTGGCAGGACAATGGGATAAGTATGGTAAAAATGAGGAAGTATATTTTGAGAGGAATTAATGGCAATAAAACTTTTGCTGTAGAATTCTTTTAATTTAAACTTTCACTGCATATAATGTTTGTCTCTTATATATAGATGTTGACAGGTGACTAAGAATTCATTGATTCTTTGTTTGAAACCAAAAACTGAAGAAATAAGAGTCATATTGAACTAACTGCTTAATATCAGAACTTGTAATCTTGCCTTAACTTTTAATAAAACTCATCTGAAAACATTTAGTAAATATTCTGGCTTTGTGCTAGTTTTCAGCTATATGTCTTAAAGACAGAATATAAGGACAGAAAAATAACATCAGAAGTAAAGCAATACAGGAAATAGACCCCTAGTTTGTCATTATATTCTACAAGTAACTCTTATTTAAACTCTCATAGTATGGCCCACAAAATAGAGTTTCTGGGAATGTCTGCAGTAGTCACCACTCAGACATGTGTGTAAAAGAAGGAAAATATTAATTGTGATAAGTGTGTAAATGTTATTAACTCTGAGATGTCAAAAGCAAAACAGGTGATAAGATCATCTCCTACTTTCTGAATTACACTAAGCTTGGTGCTTGATGAATTCTCTCTCTCTCTCTCTCTCCTCCCTCTCTCTCCCCACCTCAACTTTGAAGATATGGTTATGTGTGCCTCTTTTCCTCTCCTCACTCTTTCTTTCTTTTTTTTTCTTTTTGATGGAACCGTGGATTGAACTCAGAACCTTGTGCTTGCCAGCAAAGCACTTATTGTACTGAGCCATCTCCCCGCCCCGTCCCTCTTTCTTTTTCTAACTTCAGAAGCAGTAGAGTGATAATCTTATCCTTAGGACTTGGTAGTATTTACTGTGCATCTAAACTAGTTTTTTAAATCTTATTTTTTTTATTTTTCTCCTGTTTTATGCCCTGTCTTCAAAAAGCTTTTATATGGCCTTGAGTATGTATATACCCTTGAAACACTTTATGTGTGCTGCAGTCATTAAGATTCTGGAGGGAAGATTGCTTACCGTTGAACCTTGGTTCAGCAATTAAATTGCTATTTAGTCTTCGGAAAGCCACTTAACATCTCTGCTACTCATTTTTCTAGGGGTATTTTGAAGAGTTAATGAGTTACTGCACAAATATCACTAGGAAATCAGTAGGCACATAACAATACCTCAGTAAATTCTGGCTATTCATTTGTGTGTGTATGCATACATTTTTATACTATTTCAGGGTTAGTGTTGTACATGGTATTGTATTTCTTATTTTATCATCAAACATTTTATTTATAAAATTTAGTCATGATGCAGGAGCACATTTAATTTATTGGATTGACCTTTTGTCACAATATTTACTCATTATTTATTATATTTGTCATTGACACCTAGGTTACCTCTAGTTCAGTTACTGTAACAAACAAAAATTCTAATATATCTAGTGGGATTATATTCTGCTACAACTAAGAGAAACAAAATGGTGATTCACTTATCTTACATAATGTAAAGTCTAGGCATATTGCTTCATCCTGAAAATCTACTGAAAAGACATTTAGAATTAACTTCCAAATTCGTAAATGTAACAGGGCATAAAATCAACATGCAGAAATTAATATCATTCCTCTACACTAACAAAGAACTGGCAAAGAATTTGGTAAACAATAGCATTGACAATAGCACCAGGAAACATTAAATACTTAGGAAGGAACCTAGATAAGGAAATGAAAGGCTGTTACAGGAAAATCTACAGTATTTTGAAAAAGGAGATCAAAGGGGACATCGGAAAGTTAAGCAATAGGATCTGCTTTTCATTCAGCAGATCTGATATGTCAAAATAGCCATCCTTCCAAAACCAATGTAAATATTTATCACAATCCCATAAAAATATCAATAACATTCTTTACAGATTGAGAAAAAACCAATAAAATTCATATGGAACCTTACAATATCCAAAATTGGAAGAAAACAGACAAACAAAACAAACCTGAATAACAATAACAAAGTAGGAGGTATCACAATCTTGAACTTCAGGTTATATTACAAAGCTACAATGATAAAAACAGCATGATAGTGGCACAAAAACTGACATGGGGATCAGCAGAATAGAAGCAGAGATGCAGAAACAGCCCTAGGTACACATACCTATTTGATCTATGAGAATAAAGCCATAAATTTCACCAAAGGGGAGATAACCTCTTTAATAACTGTTGTTGGAAATATTGGCTACCCATATGCAGAAATCAAAATCTAGACCTATTTTTCTGGTGTACTAAATTAAATCAAGGGGGCTGGGGAAAAAGCTCAGTGGCATAAAAACCTGTCTGGCAAGCACTGGGTCCTGAGTTCAATCCCCAGTACCAAAACCAAAAACCAACCAACCAAACAAACAAACAAAAAAACCATAAGTCAAGGTGGTAAAATATTTAAATATTAAAACTGAATCATTTAACCTAAAAGAAGATAAAATAGGCATGACTCTTAAAGTCATAAGCATAGGCAGATCTTTTTAACAGAATCCAAGTTGCATAGGAAATATTACCCAGAGTGAAAAAAAAAGTATATCTAGGGTAGAAGCTTTTGTCCAGCAAGTGAAACATCCAACAGAAAGAAAAGACAGATTACAAAATGGAAACTACACTGCAAGCTATTGCATAGACCAATATGTAAAATATATAAGTACTCAAAAACTTAGATTTCCTAAATTTAAGAAAAATCACTGTTAGAAAGCAAGCGAAATGAATACAAATTTCACTGAACAAGAGGTAAAAATACCTAGTAAATACTTGCAGAAATGTTCAACAGGGTTGACATTAAAGAAATGAAAGTTAAAATAACACTAGATTCAATTTTACCCCAGAAAGAATAGCTATCACCAAGAGATCATATAATAAAAGCTGAACAGGGTACGGAAATAGGAACTTTTATCTACTGTTTGTGGGAGTGTAAAGTTGTACAAATGTTATGGAAATCTGTATGGAGATTCCTCTATGAGTTCAAACTGGAAATTCCATTTAATCTAGCTCTTATCCTAGATATCTTCCCAAAGGAGTTAAACATATCATATCACAGTGATAGATATGTGCCCAAATTTCTAGCAGCACAATTCATAACATTCAGTCTTAAAAATGTCTGTCTGGGGGCCCTGCCCCTTAGCTCAGTTCTTTAAGTGGCTGCTTCAACAAAGCAGTCAGACTCAGGTTGCTGTGGTTCCATCCCCACAACTCAAGCCAGCGAAACCTGCCCTGAGAGTATTCGGAGCAAAAAAATGTCTGTTTGTATATCAGATGAATAAATTGAATAATGTAGTATTTTATAAACAATGTACTATTTCAGTTCCGTAAAGAAATATAAACATGAATCATTTGTAGAAAAACAGATGTACCTCAACTATAATAATAAATGAAATAATTTAGATATATGATATTTAGAATTGCATGGTTTCTGTTATATAAGAAATTGAAATAATAAAGAGCAAAATAGACAGATAATAAGAGTACAGAGATAGTTTTTTGTCAAGTGGGAAGCAGATCAATAGATGGGGGAGGGGATGGGAGAGTGAGAGTATGAAAGAAGTTATTAAGGTACATTATGTATATGTACCAAGAAATATAAATATTTTGTACTGAAAATGTGTATTACAATTAAGCAAAAAAATATATTTTACCTATTGTTCATAGCATTATAGCATTTGGACACTTCCTATGTTGCCAGTTATTGGGGAACCCAACAGTGAGTCCTCTACCTCCTGTCCAGGTTAGAGTGCAATGTGGAAAGTGAAAGAAAGTTCAAGAGACAAGGTACTGGGGTGCATAGCAGAGATCTGGGGCCACCAGTTGCTGTCTAGGAACAAAAGGCTTTGAATCACCAGGTAGCCATCATTTATTAGCAAGTGCAAGCGAGAAGGAAAAATGTTTGTCCTAAAACAACGTAAAAGTATAAGGACAGTGTCAGAATGATAAGTTTAACACCATAAAGAGAACAAGCCAAGACCAACCCTGACAACTGGGTGCTAATCTCATTCCAAAAGCAGCCCACAAAGCAGGCAAGGTAAGTAAGCCTAGGACAGATACTATGTTCATTTGCAGTCCTGAGCATTAGAACAGCTTTCTGTTTCCTTATTTAGTACTTGTTACACATCCACATACAGGTACATGTATGTACTTATTAATGTTTTATGGTTTATCTTATGTTTTTGATATATTTTCTACAAAGGAAATACAGTTAAATATCTAAATGTAACCAGAAAATTAATGTATTTTTTCCTAGAAAATTAGTATTTATTTTGATTACAGGCTAATTCAAATGATGTCTATTATCTCAGCCATTGTTTTATATGTCTTTAAATATTTTATTATTTTTGTACCCTTGCTATTGGACAATCACTTTAATTTTATTTTTCCCTACTGTTGATGCTTTGACAATTACATGGCCTCTTTATTTGTGCTTAACATTTGTAGATCTTATAAAGATACAAACAATAAGCCAATCTATTTTTTGTTTAAAGACTAGTGGATGCTTGTAGTATAAAGCATTTATACTCCTTATGTGGAGCTGAGGTCCTTTCTCATCCCGTTGCTCTCCCCTCTCTGTCTCTTGATCCTATTCCCATGTTTAAATTCTCTAAAGTTCTTGATAATGGCCACCTTGAAAACATACGAAACTCATCCCTTGAAAACTTTACCCAAAGCTTGATTTTGCTTTAATTTATTTTCTCATGATTTATTATTTATTTCACTTTTATTACCATTTGATTCTGTATTTTCAGTCCTAAAATCAAGAACAATGCAGATTCATGTAGTCAATGTTATTTGCAATTCACCTGTATTCTTAAAGACTGTGCGATTTTTTTTCTATTTCAGTGTTTTTCTTTTGCTTTTACTAGAAATATCTAATGTAATTTTGCTATTTTTGAAAACTGTAGATTGTGTTCTGATAATTTGAAAGGATCTCTTTCATTTTTGCATAATTTTCAAGCTTATTAATTGCTCCACATTCCTACTATATCTCATTATTCTGTGTCAGCACCCATCAAAGTACCTTGTACTTCAGAGGGGTTCAGCATTTTTGAATTATATCTACAAGACAGAAGTCATATTTGCCAAGTATTTTTGATAGCATCTGAATAAATACATGCCAAATTAATTTTGTATAGTTTGTAACAGTACAGCATAATGTGAAGGGGAGATTTGACAAGTACTTGTTACAAATTCTAGTATCCTTACATCTTTGTCCAGGCAAGCATCTTGGTAAATCTGTGTTCTCAAGATATTCACTATACCCTGTATTCAATTGATTTATTTAAGTGGCACAACTGTCAGCCTTTTGACGGTATTGCATTGAATACCAAGTGATCAAAGGAGCCAAAAGGAAAATATAAGGCAAGCACATGGTGATAACAGACACAGGCACTTTCTCCTGCAGCAATGAGGGGAAAAACACACTTTCTTGGCAATCTAATCAGTGTTCTTTGCTCACATAATGAAATCGTGCTGAATTGTTACTTGAAAATTTCTGAAAAGACCAGATTAAGTAGTATCAATAGTGAATATGAAAGATCTCTATTAAGCCCTAGTTGGAAGTTAAAGGAAATGGGAAAAGATAGCATGATAGTTTATTGAATATTCAGGAATCTAGACAGAGATCCAACAATATTACAATGTTATGATCCCTCTCTGTTTCTGCCTCTGTCTTTGTCCCTGTCTTTTTCTGTCTCTGTCACTCTTCTCCATTCCTTCCTCCTTCCCTCCTCTCTCTTTCTCACACTACCTTCTTCCTTCCCGAGTTTTTGTATCTAAAATTTTTATTTTTTTTTTTCCTGGCGGAACTGGGGATTGAACTCAGGTCCTTGGGCTTGTCAGGCAAGCGCTTATTCTACTGAGTTATCTCCCCATTAAAATTTTTAATAGGAAATCAATAATCTATGTCACAGGAAGAGGAACACTAAAAATCCTGTTGAATTAGAAAAGTATTTTCTGAAATGAGAAGTATTTATTTCAACCCCTACTCACCTCCACAACTTTTTGTTCAGTGTTGACTTCTGCTGGATCTTAATGAAAACCCACATTCTCTGCAGGCCTACAGAAAGGGACTTTCTAGGGCAGGCACTTCCTCCCAGGGAGCCATGCAAATGCCTTGGCCAGGGTCTTTTCCTCACCCTGCATTTTCAGACAAGTGCTCATTCTTATATAGGTTTGATAGAAAGAAGGCTTAGTGTTTCCATTGTAACATAGAATCACATAGGTGATACTAGTTAATTATCAAAAGAATATTAAGAAAAAAAATCATCCCAATGGTTAATCTCCAAGTCCAAGTGAAAAATCTGATTCAGAAATTATAAATCACTTTCCAAAACTCTTAGGAAACTGGTCACCTAAATGAGACATATGAGTCTGGAAAATTCTTGCTTTTAAAGTTGAGATATCTACTTGTACTCTTGGGATAAGTTATTTTGTATGTAAACAACACTTCAAATGATGTGTGGTGTTAGTTATCGTAATCATTTCATATCAAATAAATATGCTATTTAATGTTTGTAAAATTTCCTATGAGTGGCTCATTATTTTCATTATCTCAATGTGACTGTTACACTTGAGTGTGTCTACTGGATTGATTTGGGAACCATGTAGGGGTTTAGCAGAACACACTTCCACGTTTGCCAGGGTGGGTCAAGGAGTTGTGACGATTGGGACTAGATCTGGTCACTGGTCCCTCCTCTTGAGCAGTGTGACCCTGCTTTTCTTCCTGGGAACAGAGAATTACTAAAAATATTTGATCTACAATGGACTTCCACCAAAATGCTCCTGCCATGGAGCCAGCTGACCATCAACTAAATCCCATAAAACTATAAGACAGAAAATTGTCTCCTCTAAGTTTTGGGTGTCAGTTATTTTATAAAGGAACAGGAAAGCTGGTTAATACACTCACTCAAGTGTTTAAAGATAATAATGAAACTGACTTCAGCAAATGAACATGTGTTAAATATTTTTCTCTCATTATATGCTCACTAACTCCAACAAATTCTTCATGATACTACACATAGTTTAATTTATATGGAAAATCCAGTTCAAAGGCCAACAACAATATCACTTTGAAATGTTTTCTGAGGATATTCTGCCATATGTTTCAGGGTCATTCCTCAGTAGAAGGAATTTTTTTTCACAGAAAATAAAGGCATATGCACACACAATTATAAAAAATTCTCAGTCATGCTTGGCTAGTTTCCCTGTTAGCACACAAGGATTGTGAATTTGTTATTAAAAAGTGTGATATTAAGCCATTCTGGATTCTTCCATCTCTTTCATGTACCACATCATGTCCAGTAACTTTTACATTCTAATTATTTCCCCAATCCACTCTCCTGTTTACCTGAATTCTAAGGTCCTGGCTTAGGTTTTTGCCAGTTTTTCATGCTGCTGAAAGAGCTTGCTGAATGCTTGCTTGATTTTCAGGGCTATATACCCCCATTTTGCCTGATCTCTATAGTTTGCCCTGAAAATATGTAGAACACCAGATATATTCCATTGTGTCTCTTTCTTAAAAAACATTATAGAAAAATACACTCAGATTCTTTTTGTGTGTGTCCTTTTTTGACACAGGGTCTGGCTATGCAGCTCAGGCTGGCCTTGAGCTCACTTTGTAGCTCAGTCAGGTCTTGAACTCTCAACAATCCTCCTGCATTAGTCTCCCTAGTGCTAGAATTACAGGCATGCACCACTACACCCAGTATTCTTGAGCATGACATAAAAAACCTTTTAAATATGTCCCAGTATCTTCATATATTTATTTCCTTCCCCATAGCCATTATATGGAATGCCATTGCCAACTTTTTTCCCTGAGAGACTGCTGAAGTCTCATTCACACCTTTTATTTACTAAGCTGAGTTATTGGGAGTTGATCCCAGAGACTCACACATGGTAAGCAAGTGCTCGACAACTAAATAATATGTGAAGCTGCTCATAAGTTAGATCTAAAAAGGCACCTAAAGGCTCACACACTAGGAAGATGATTGTATTATGTTGACACCATAGTTGACTTATTTTGGGAAGTGGGATCTGATCAGAAAAATCTGGCCACTGCTGGTGTGACTTGAAAGTTTATGAATCCCTCCTTGGCTCATCCTTTCTCTGCTTGCTTTCTGGACCCCCATGATTTGGTAGCTTTTTTTCTGCACTGTGCCAATTCTGCATTGGCACCTATTGACAATGGAGTAAAACTTCTGAAAATATGAACTAAAATAAGTCTGTCTTTTAGACTGAAAGGTTAGGGTATTTTGTCCCAGAGAAAGTGAATAAAATTGATTGATTGATTGATTTATATTTTTGACATGATCTCACTAAGTTATCCAGCCTGACCATGGACTTGCATGCTACTGCCTCAGCATACTTTAGGGCTGGGGTCCCAAGCATGCAACAACTTCCACACTAGGACCTCCTCCTCCTCCTCCTCCTCCTTCTTCCTCCTCCTCCTTCTTCTTCTTCTGCCTGATATCAATTTTCCCAACTTGAATTCTTATACTGTTCATCTTATGCCTTATAGTTGAACTATTAAAGTAAAGACCGCAATGGATAATACTTCAGTAAGATAATTGCCAAAAAATACTGTTCTCTCTTTGAGGATGTCTTAGTCATCTTAATGGATTGTTCACCAGGGCTGTATCACAACTTTCTACCAATAAAGTCTATGAAATTGTGTCTAGTACAATACAACAGACTAGAGCTTGATTGTGTTGAACTATGCAAGTTAAGCATGGACAATTTTTTGGCTGAAAGTATCCAAATTCCTAGAAGACAAAGAACTATTGGCTTACCTATGGTTTGGGGATGGATAGGAAATGTTACTTCTGACAGTCTGAGTAGAATAAGAGGCAGACCATGGGTTGAGCCTGTTCTCATGTTTTTCAGAGCATGTGTCCCATGTCCTGCCGGGGTTGAAATTTCAACATCATAATCAGTGTCCTTCAGGTAAGATAATGTACTGCAGTGCTCTGGATTTATTTCAGCTGGATTGAGGGCTGTGATCAGAACACAAGATCTGTTAAGACTGTGCTCATTAGGAGAAGGTAAATCTACATTAAGAGAATGATGAGGTGGAAATCACTAGAGTACAAGGTATGTTCGATGACATTAGGCTCTTGAGGGTTCTCTTCTCTTTCTGCTTATTCATCTAGAGCCAAGCACAAAGTCACAGAAAGTAGTTAACCATTACTAATTCAATAAAATGGAACATAGCACAAAATTTGGAATACTGACTCTTATGAACCCAATATAATCATTTCTAGCATGCACTGTAATTCTCTTTTGCATCTTTCATTTTATTTTCTTTATTTTCACTGCCATTTCTTCTAGTAAATGAATTGTCATTGCTCACTTGTGATATTAAATGACTAAATGGATGTCTTTGATCCAGTTTCTTCCTCCTAAACCACCATCCATGTTTATGCACGTGATCCCATCAGAACACTAGGCTAATCATCTCTGTTTCCAGCTGTCACACACACAGTAACTCCCCATCGGCCTTTGGATGAAGTTTAAATTTCTTAGTTCAACATAAAAGATCCTTCAAAATTTTGTCTCAGGATACATTTCCTAATCACTTGCAAGTCTCCCAAAGGTGCTATATTCTTTTATGGCTCTACTAGCATTCACATGACTTTTTTCCGTAGAGTGTCTATTACTATACTACTAATTCCTTTGATAAAGGTTTATGTTAATGTCCAGTAAAATGTCATTTTTTCATGCACTCTTTGATGACCTCTATTCAAATCACTGAACTCAAAAATAATGAATTGTTCCCATATTTTATATGCACAACTATTTTAACTATGTTACATTATTAGTATTAGACACTGTACCTAGCATTGTCAATGATCTATAACACTAGAATAAGATACAGGATATGAATAACCAAAGTTTATTTTACACAGCCAATTTTATTATAAAAAGCAAAATTTTCAATTAGTTGATCACATACTATATAGATAAAAGTCTCAAAGTGTTTGGCAATATATGTTCTGATTAGTGAGGTTAGAGTATGTGTGTGTGTGTGTGTGTGTGTGTGTGTGTGTGGTTTTGTATATTTAAAAACACATATGAAGAAGCCATATGTTTGAAAATGGAATGAAATTAATACTGAAATATTTGAAGTATACAATTATCTTCCATTTTGGCTCAGAACTTTTGTTTTTTTTATTCATGTCATATGAAGAATTCTCTTTGTATGTATCTTGTATAGATAACATACATTATTATAGAGAATTAATTTTGTGGCAGCTAAATGATGTTAGATGAAATAAAAGTTCAATTTGTAAGTTGACATTTTAGTCTTGAACACATTGCATATACAGAAACATTTAAATTCTTTGGTATTAAACATGGAGAAGATGATAAGTGATAAGTATTATCAATAAAATTTTAATCCTCTATTTAGTCAACCAGTGTTATGTTAAACAACTGCTACATGACAACTAGTTAGTTAGCTTTTGTAATATCATGTAAATAAAACAACCCTCTCATCTACCCTCTTAGACCCTATGAAATATAGACTAAAAGTAAGACATTTTAACTACCAATTTTGAAAAAATTATAAACATTTTATTTACTGTGAATATGAAGTGTAACTCTGAATACCAATGTCTTCATTTATAAGTATTCAGAGAAGTTTCAAAATAATATTGCCAATTGGTATGTACTATATAAATATCTCTTCAAACTATATTTATGGTCAAAAATATTTTCACATAAATAAAAATTTTATTCTTTTGGAAATTATTTATAGAATATCTACCATATACCAGACATTTTCTTAAGCATGGTGAACATGATGGTGAAGTCTAACATATTACTGAAATAATCATGCAAGTGCAATAAATCCTACAAATAGCATAGTTTTTTTTCATCACACTGTATGTCTTGTTTAAATGACAATGTCAAATAAAAAGCAGATTGCATAACATAGGATAATTTAACATTGATTAAAAATGAAATATTTTAAAATACCTTCTTAATGAGGGTAAGTTTTGTCTTTCATTATTTAATATATGTAAGGATTGCTTAACTCCTTGGAAATCCTATGTGTTTCAAAATCCCTTTCCCAATTAAAAGTTCCTTTCCATCTGTTTACAGAATTTAGGTGGCTATTTAATAGAAAACAGTTTTATCAGATTAAGCTATGGTATAAACAAATCAATTGTCAGTTGCCCAGAGATAATTGTGTATTAAGTGATTAATTTATACTTTCGAATTACTACATCTCTAATGGATGCAAGTATGGCTAGGAACATTTTGAGATTCAGCAAACATCCTGAAAATCCCCTAAGCGATGGCCAGAAGACAATTTGGTTCACCATATGCACTATGATTGTGCAGTAGGGAGCCAGAGCTTTCAAAGAAAAAGAATGCAATGCAAAAATAGTTCATTTATTTATTTACGTATTTAGTGTATTTTAAGGAAGGATATACAGGGTATTCATTTTGAATAATTATAAGCAACAATAGCTAAAGTAATAGTGGATTTTAAAGTAACTCTTGGTTGACCAAAAAGAAAAAACCCAAACACCTCACTCCACAAATAGCCAAAATAGTTGGGGCTTTATGGTTTATTAATATAAAGTTTAGAAGATTATTCACCCATCTGTTTCCCTGTTTTAAAAACACAGTGAAAAGTGTGTTCTTTTAATTTTGTCGCATTTCGGTGTCTCTTATGGAAGTTACCTTTGCAAATATTGTGGTCTTAAATAGGGCTATTGTGTGCCAAACATTTTTTTCTATCAAACATATCACATTTTCTTTTGTGTTCATTTATTTTTAAAAGTGTAGCTCTGCACATCATTTTGGAACTGATTATTTCAGATCACCAATTAAAATATTGGTATTATGTAGCATTAAATGTGATTCATTCATTTCTGACAGTTTAAAAAAGTCAAGCAAGGATGAATAATTCTAAGCTATTAAATAACAGTGTTCAGTACATTAACAACTTAGAGCACCTCACAATTTCAAAGCAAATCTGGTTAGCTGTTTATCTGCCAAGGATATGCTTGGTTGTGAGATCAGTAACAGCAGCAGATAGGATGTAATGTGTCCTTCAAGCATTTATTGAAAAAATTGTTTTACCTTCCACGATAAAAATTTGGTACAAAATTTTTAAGTGTATTGTCTTCTTAAAAATCTTTTTATTATTATGAGTTATAATTCATGGAGTTTATAGTCATCTTGGGGTGGATATACGTACACAGTAAAGCTTGTTTCATTTTTTATTTCCCTTCTCTCATACCTCCCTCCCTCCTCCTCTAAATCCTCTTTCCATATTTTGTTCTTGTTATTATTGTAAGCTACCATTATCATTTGACTTTTATTACATATAATGTTTGAATTTCTTGAGTTTAATAGGTTCTTGTATGTGACCTATCTTAATTCTACTTGTTTCAGCTTCATCTTCCCCGCTCTTCTCACTCAAATTCTCTTGGATTTCTCATTTGTAAGAAATTTATCCCATTGTTCCTTTCTACCCACCCTCTATTTCCCTACTTGTTTATTCTATGTCTTACTCAAAGGAAAGATACTATTTAATATTTAACCATCTGTTTCTGATTAATTTCACTCAACATTGTATTTTCTGGGTACTGAACAACACAATAACAAGCAATGAAATTGAAACAGTAATAAGTTGTCTACCAATGAAAACCACCCAGGACCTGATGGATTTAATGCAGAATTCTACAAAATCTTTACAGGTGTTATATCACCTATAATTCTCAAGCTCTTCAAAGACAGTAAAAAAGCAAAAAAAAAAAAAAGTAAAAAGCTTGGAATGTTTCTGAATTCATTTATGGAAGCCAGAATCACACTGATTCCAAAACCAGATAATGACCCAACTAAAGAAGAAAACTGCAGGTTCTCCTTAATAAACATAAATTCAAAAATCCTCAACAACATATTAGTAAATAGAAAACAGCTTGTACTAAAACAGATCATTCATTATGACCAAGTAGGTTTTATCACAGAGATTCAATCATGGTTCAACATATAAAAATCTGTAAATGAAATACAACACATAAGAATAAAGGTCAAAACCCATATGATCATATCAATAGATGTAGGAAATTCGTAAGAATTAATAGACACTCTAGTTTTAGTATAACCTGAAATTTCTGTCCCAGACAATTTAAAAATAATGATTTTATAGCTGGTACAATCAATTATGCTTAAGCCTTCATTCTTAATATTTAAAAATGATGACATAAAAGGATGTCAGTAAAGTTCATGCACAATATTTTCATCATAGTTTAAAGAATTTGAGTGAATTTTGTAGTTCATGATATCAATTTGAATATCTGAAAGCCTCACACCTTAATTATACATTTTCTCTGCCACATCAAAATATTTTTACAAATTTCTTTTAAATGCAGTATGCATCTATTCTTACATTGACAATTAAAATTCAATGGCTAAATTAATGGCTCAAGTTTTGAGGCATTTATTATTGCTACACACATTGTAACATTTTTAGATAGTAGAAAAGTTATATGGATAAAATTTTAATACTGCGTTTACATTATGTGAAGAATATTCAAGTTACAGGACATTTTTGTTTAATTTTTTAATATTGTAAGTAATATCATAAACATGCTTTCTGATGTATATGCTTATCATTAAGACAAAAAGGCAAGAAACATTCCTTCTTTTCAAGGTATTGCAAATGAAATGGTGATTATTCAGACTAGCCTCTACCCTCAAGATTTTCAAAGGAGGCTGGCCAAATACCTCAGTGAATTAAAGCACTTGCAAGTAAGTGCAAGGGCCGCTGGTTCGATCCCCAGGCCTCCCATGTCAGTCCCATCCCCAGGGCACGCTGAGATGCCAATTGAGACTGGGTGTGGTGGCACACGCCTGTAATGTCAGCTCTTGGGAGGCTGTAAACAGACGGATCACCATGACTCTGATCTAGTAGTGAGACTCTGAACACCCTGTAAACCCTTCCTTAAAATACAAAACAAACAAACAAACAAAAAATGATCTGTAAAGGAAAGAAGCACAGGACAATGGATTTAAATAGACCTGGAGTTGAAATATGGTTCCAAAGAATTATTAGGTGATGAAGTTGTGGAGTTAACCTCTAGAATATACTTGGTTTCTCACTTTTAAAATAATTCTAATATCTTTGACCTCACGTAGTTATAGTGAAAATTAAATTAAATCATGATTATGAAGCAAAAACCCTTCTACACAATAAATGCACCCTAGGTAATAACCATTTGCCACTGCCTTTCCTCCTCTCCTTCTATTTTTTCATTTTCCTCTTCCCTTTCTCCTTCCTGTGCCTCTTACCCTTTCTCTAATCCTCCTCCATCCCTCTCCTCTCCTACAGTAACATAAAAATAAAAGGAATGCCAGAGAAATGAATATGAAGAAAGTATTTGAAAAAACCTTCCCAGTGAGGTAGATTATCAAACTTGTGTACAATCTGAAATTGGGCATCTATCCTCAGCCCTATTTTATGTATGTATTCAATAGTATTTTGTATTTGGAGACAAGATAGCTGACCTCAATGCTAGGATCACAGGAATGAATTGATTTTTAACTGTTTGACATAGAAAAAAAAGATTTTATAGTTGAAAGGAAGACTGTACAAAATTACTAACCACCAATGACTCAAATTTTGTTTGAAAATAGTGTAAATTATACTTAAATGAAAACTAAAATTCATTTTCATTGCAAATACAACTTTTCTGCATAATTTGTAGAAGGATAGATTTGCTGAAAAGAATTTTCATTCCCTTTTTGACTTAAGTTGGGAAACTCAGGAGAGAGGAATCAGTACTTAAACAAATTTTCCTCAGTCATCATCAGAAAGGGTTTCTAGATACCTGCCAGGAATTTACAGAAGAGAAGGAATGGCTAGCCAAATTCTGCTATCTTCTGCTTTTGGAAAAAGGTAAAAGTTTTCAAACATTAAACACTGATGCCATTTTATGACTTGAAACATTGCAATGATGATATATAATTTCATTTCTAAGTATCATCATGAAAGTGAAAGCTATATGCATTCTGCCACAGTTCTAATGTGAGGATCTTGAATAGACTTTTATGGTTATTATAACTATTACATTGAACAATGACATTCACTTGGGCTTGAGGCTTTGCCAAAAAAGAGTTGGCCAGGATGTTTGCTTCACCATTCCTACTTGTGATTTTCCACAGTTAATAAAATGGGATGTGCGTGTTCTGTCATAAACTCATTAGCCTTCTTTGCATTCTGCTCTAGCAGTAGGTAGTAGTTAAGCATAGTATCAAAGCTGTGCAAAAGTACAAGAATCGTTATACTTTTGGTAATTATTACAGAAATAAGGCCATGCATTTCAGAAATAATATTATCACAGTGATATTCAAAACAGCACAGCCTATTTTAAAAATTGCTCATCCAATAAACTGCTGGGGTAGAAAAATAACCAATTAATTAAAAAATAAATAAAAAATAACCAATTACCTGACTGGACCACAAATGTAGTTCCTTTTATTTCATTGTCAAAAACTATTTTTTTTCCTGAGAAACATATTTCCTCTGTGATTTCCTCTAAAACACGTATGCATCTGGATTTTGACATTTTCTCAACCTTCATCGACTTTTTAAAGCAACAGATATTTGAATTGTTATTCCCCATTGAGAATTGAAATAAACTTTACTTCAGGGCCCCTGGTGAAGCTAAAATGATTTTTTTTGTTTTCTTTTTCCTTTAGAGAGAGTAAATTGCTGGGTTTATAACTCTGAATCCAGTGTCAATTTCTGGCCCAATAAATAATGCTTTGTCTAGTCTTTTTGCTAAGCCTGTTTCAGACTGCTTCAGTGCCTCAAATGACTTCTGTAAATCTTGCTAGAGCTTTGCAAAACTGAGCCAAATTCCACAAGAAACAGAGGGTACTGGATAATTTTGATTGTTTTACTATTTCAATACAAGCCAAAAGTTATTACTTCATAGACATTTTAATCTTTGAATTGACTTTGTCTTTTCCTTTTAGAAGTTATAATGCATTTCAAACATGCAGAAAAGTACAGAGGGTGATATTACAAACACCATTTAACTCATTTAAATGAAAACCTTTTGATACATTTGAGTCAGATTTTTCTAATAAAGTAAAACATTGCAGAAGAAAATATTAATTCTAATTAGATTTCAATTTCCTTTTAAGTTTCTTATATTATTCACAGGAATATAAAAGTTTACTGATTATATTAATATTTACATTGAGCTTAGGGGAAGTGAGGCATTATTAGGAGCTTTCTATGCATTGACACACTTAATTCTCAAATCTCCACTTTTACATCTATGCTACATTGAGGAATCTAATACACAGAGAAAAATAAATAACTTTAACTGTTCTCATACAGGTACCATAGTAAGCAATAAAATTAGAATTTTTCCTGGCTCATTAAACATCATGCATCATCACCTCTCAGAAGGAATTTACACATTATTCTAACTCTATGTTGATGTACGGTTGTTTGTATATTTCAATGTTTTTGTATATGTGTAGATTACTCCATTTTCTGTTGTTATGTTGAACTACCCAAAGCTAAGTATGTTATACATTTTCTTAGCTTACAGTACTGGGAGCTAAAATTTCAGTATCTGGCAGCTTCACTTTTGCCAGCTCTGGTGAGAATTCCCCCTAACACCCAATCACAGGATGATAGAGAAGAAGGGGAAACAGCTGCCTGTCTAAAGAGACCCCTCATATCTGTTCACAGAAAGAAAGAGATAGAGGTGTGGCCAAATTTTTTAACTACTATATATTGCCTAACTCAACACATTTCAGAACAGTATTAATCTCCCCTGAGGGTTGGGGAGATGGCACATTGGAATAAGCGCTTGCCTGGTAAGTGCAAGGGCCTGACTTCAATCCCTGGTTCTACCAAAATAAAAAATAATAAAATAATAAAATAAAATAAGACAAACTGAAGATTTAATTTAACTTTTGTGTAAAAATATGTAATTGTTCCTTCCTATTTTTTAAATATTTTTTTTAATTTTTTCTTCATATTATGTAGGGATTTAAAGTTTAACATATCAATGCTTGATAAAAAATATCTTTTTCATGTCATGCCTAAGATGTTTGATATTCAGGCAGATAGTGAGGTTAAGCTCAACTGCCTAGGCTGTAGGGTAATAACAATAAGCTTCTCTTCAGGAGGGTTAATAACCTAAGGTTGCAGACCAAAAATTGGAGAAAAAGGAGGGCTGCAAGGACAGCCAACATTTTGGAACTAGCCTTTGAAGGTCAGTGAAGACTCAGGACATAGGTGATCTTGTATTGTAACATCATGTAATTCAGTTGTGTCCTGAATTTTCTGATCAAAAAGATTATAGGGCCACAGAGGGAAGGGATTGATGATGTAGAGTGTGCTTAAGGAGAGTCACATGGACAGAAAACATTCTCTCAGGCTCTCATTCTCTCTCATAGAGAGCAAATTGGCCAACCAATGGCCATGACTCATCCACAAGGCTGACACTGACAAAGGACCTACACAGTGAGGTATAGAGTTTCAGGATAAATCCTCAGGGGATTTGACTGACGTTATCTGATGCAAAAGCTACATTTCTTGTTTTACAGATCTGGCTTTATCTTGGTCTTAATCATCCAGCATAAAAGTATAAAAAGTAAAGCCATATAAATATGCTGAACTGTAAAAGGCTCAAGTCAACAATTTCTGACATTGCTAGTCTTATGTAAAAACCACTACTATTATGAACTACTGGACTATATTGTAATATTTTGCTGAATTCCCTCATCTATAATATCTAAATGACAATGGAATTTCCTTCTTTGACAAAACTAAACCAAAAAAGGGGATACAAATGAGGAACCATTTTGTATCTGTATATTCAAAATAGTTAGGATAGATATACAGCTACATTCTCTTAATTCAATGAATAGAAAGTTTTGTTCTAATAGTGTTTGCCAAAAGAATGTCATGTCTGCATCTTGTACAATGAATAACCACTAAGAGAACAATATGCGATGTATTAATTATTGAAATTGTCCTACTAATCGGATTTGAAACTATCTCATTTCTATTTGTTTCTCAATGAAGTTATTGAAAAAAATCTCTCCTGAGGGAAAAAATCTAAATGACCCAATTATATTCCACAAACTCCATCTGTTAAAGTTGTACCTCTTCCCCACACTACCGTGCTAGGAACTAAGCTTCCAACACGTGACAGTTTCCCAGTAAAAAACACAAAACATGACATTTTTCTATGTGCATATGTGATATATGCTAGTGTATTTATTTCTTGAGGTTTCCATAACTAAATAATACAGACAGGGTTATTGCTTACTAGATATTTATTTTCTTGGTGTTGTAGAAACCAGCAGTCAAAATAGGGCATCCACAAACTTTTTATTTTTTCAAAGATATGTCACATTTTCTTTTGTATAACAGTACTTTCAATGTGCTGTTGTATGGTATTTTCCATGTTCATGCATTCCTGGTGTGTCTGTATATCTGCATGTCCTGTTTTCAAAAGCATTATCAAAAAGAAAGCCCACTGGTCATATTGAATTAGGGTATGCTTTAATGTCCTTATTTTAACGCATTGACTTTTGAAAATGCTCTTAAGTTCAAATACATTCACATTCTTTTTTATGAATTCAGTACAGGTTTTACAGGGCCTCACTACACAGATCAGACTCATAGTGATCCTCCTGCTTTCAGCTTTCCAAGTGCTGTGATTACAGGTATGCGCCACCACAGCGAGTCTCAATGGTTGTATCAGAGCACTTGGGGGTACTGGGCCAGCATGGCAGATCAAGGATCAAACCCAATCCCTGCGTATGCCTAAACATGTGTTTTAGTCCCCTGAGCTATCTGGCCAGTCCTTAATACAGTCACATTCTATGGACAAGAAGGTAAGGGTGGGGCCGGGGAGATAGCTCAGTGGAATAAGCGCTTCTCTGGCAAGCGCAAGGGCCTGAGTTCAATCC
>NDGM011218348.1:971-13183 GCA_002564305.1 Octomys mimax
AGTATAAAAATGAAGTATAAAAAGTAAAACCATATTAATATGCTGAGCTGTAAAAGGCTCAAGCCAATTGTTAGAGTTCAGTGCCCCAACAATTGGTATAAGTCAAGCTTTCCATTTGTGAACCTACAAGAACCAAGAACTCAGTGATCTAATTCTGGATGCAGGATATGTAAGATTGAGAGAATTCTTATTTTTGTGTTTTTCAATGTATGTGTTCTAGGGTCTTACTAACTCTTACTTTTGTCTTTATCTGGTATAATGATAGCAGATGTTGGCATATGTGAAATGAAGAATATGAATTAGTGAGGACTTTAGTTCAGATATTATCTTACATGGACTTGTCAGATTAACGCCACAGAAGTTGTATTGAGCACTCAAACACAAATTTTCTAATAGCATATTAACTTGGCCTCATCTCCAATTACACTTCCCTCCCTCTGTTCCTCTCCCTTGTTCCAGCAGCTAAGCACACAACACACTTTCACACCAGCCCTCCACTCCACATATAAAAATACTATCAACTAAGTCTCATTTTTTTCATTTTCCATTTTCTCCTTCTTTTGTCATTTCCTAACTATTCTCTTTCCTTTTCTCCTTTCTGTCTCCTCCCCTCATCCTCTGCATTCCAGCCTACCTGTCATCAGTGGGATTTCACATGTTTTCTGGGTTAATGTAAAAAGAATGAAATTGTTAAACCAGATTTTCTATTACGTGATTGCAATATGATAGATTCTGCAGATGCTGATGTAACTGTCAGTAGTTCTCTCCTTCAGCGCAGTGACTGGGACTGATTTCATTACATTCAGGAAAGATGAAAAGGTGTATAAATACCAAAATATAACCAAAGCCTAGGACACATCACAGGGAAACCAAAACTAACTAACAACATCTTACAGAGGTTTTTTACCCTCACTAATCCTTAAAGTTCCGTACAAAACAATAAAAACAAGAGTAATAAGACAACACTTAAACAAGAATAACAAGACAACCAGATGCTTCCAAAAACACTTAACACCTCAAAAGTTAATCTCATAGGTAGCAAGTTGGAGTAAATTATAGGCAAATAATTGAAACAACAAATGATTAAAGTGATTGAAGACAGCAAAAAGGAAGCAACAAAAAAACCACAAATCTGAGCTGATCAGTGAGTTCAACTAGGATATAAATAACCAGATAAAGAATTGAATTAATAAAATTTTTAAGACAATAAGATGCCAACAGAAAGCTGATTAAAAAAAAACATGCATTGTGCAAAGGACCATTTTAGTACAGAGATAGAGATTATGAAAGAAATTGAGCAGAAATCTAAGAGATAAAGGCTTCAGTTGTAAGTCTGGGCAGTGGAAATGACCATTGTGTGTAGAGACTGTGAGAACGAGAAGGCAATCTTGGTGTAGTAGACCATGCACTCAGTGATACCCTACAACCATGAGACACTGTCATTTGCTGGATGACTCAGAGAACAAACTAAGAATTACAGGCATCAAGGACACACGGAAAAATAAATACAAACAACATAAGACAATTCTATTAACTGAATTAATAGCAGAAAATTTTCATATTTAGGGAGAGATTTCAATATTCAGATAATTGGGGTATACAGAATGTCAGATAGCCACAACAAGAGAACTTCTGTATGACACATTGTTATAATAAAAATCCCAAAAAGGAACAAAAAGAATATTAAGCTATTAAAGATAAATGTAAAGTCACTCATAAAGAGAAGTCTATCAGAATGAAAACATATTGGAGATAGGGAGATACCTCGGCAGTCTAAGTGCCTGTTTGGCAAGCACAAGGACCTGGGTTTGATCCCAATCCCTGGTACTGTGTGCTGTGCTGGCCCTGGAAGCCCTGCTGGCTGCTGAAACTGGGTGTGGTGGTGCAAGCCTATAATTCCAGCACTGGAGAGGCTGAAGCAGGAGGATCACTATGGGTCTGAGCTCTGTAGTGAGACCCTGTATCAAATAAATAAATAAACAAATAAATAAATAACAGATTTCTCAACATAAACCATAAGGACCAAGACAGATTGGAGTGAAGTTTCTTGAGCTCTAAAATTAAAAAAAAAGAGTCAGGCTATCAAGAGTATTATATTCTGACTATTTATCTTCAATAATTAATGAACAAATAAGTATTTTCCATGAGAAAGACACCTAAAGGAATTCCTGACCACCAGACTAACATGATACAATGTACTCACAGAGTTTTAGACAGAAAGACTGAAGTCAACATCACCAAAAAATACAAAGGAAAGATTCCATCTAATTGGTAGCATAAATAAAAGTAGAAAAATAAATTAGCAAAGGAAACATAATGCAATGATCAGATTCAGTAAATATCTTTCAATAATAATTCTCCATGTAAGCTGTGTTACCTCAAAAATCTAAAGCCATAGATTGGAAAATTGGATTAAAAACAAATGCAACTATGTGCTGTCTGCAACAGACACAACTCATCCACAATAAACGCGATGACCGAAAGTATAAAGCCAAAAAATGATGCCATGTTCAACAGCAGCTCCAAAGAAAGAGTAGATATCCTACATTTAAACCAAGTATACTTCAAACCAACTGATCATAAAGGACAAAAGGTCACTATTAGTAAAAAGGAAGAATTCATCCATCACAAAGGGATGGCAGCTGCAAATATATGGGCATCAAATCCCAGTGCATCCCATTTCATAAAACAAATACTACAGATGTAAAAGACCAAGTTACTTCAGCATACATATAGTAGTAGTAGTAAATTTTAATACCCCATTCACACAAATGGAAAGGTGAGTAAGTCAAAAGCTTAACAAAGAAATTATCAAAAAGGAACCTCTCCAGTGAACAAAAGAATTAAACAGACACTGAATGTTTTATACAACAATAACAGAATTTACATTTGTCTCAGTAGCACATGGAACAGTCTACAAGATAAATTATAGCTTAGGCCACAAAACATGGCTCAATAAATACAGAGAAACTGAAGTAATCACTTGCAAACTATTGGAACATAGCAGAATGAAACTAGAAATGAACAGCAACCCTTCACAAAATTATTGAACCCATATGAAAATTAAATAACACACAACTGAATAATCTACGTGTTGCAAAAGAAATCAAGGAAAAAAATTGAAAGTTTCTTAGACTCAAATGACAAAGGGAACGCAGTATATCAAGGCCTATGGGACACAACGAAAACAGGTCCAAGAGGAAAGTTTACAGTTGTGAATGTCCAATTACAAAGACAGAGCAATCCCAAGTGAACAGCCTGATTATGTATCTCAACATTCTGGAAAAAACAAAGAAGGGGAAACCCAAATCTGAACTTACAGATAGAAATAAATTATGAACATTAAAGTACAAATTGATGAATTTGACACTAAGTGGAGGTACACGGAACCAGTGAAATCGAGGAATTTATTCTTTGAAAGGCAAGACAAAAAGGGATGAACACTTGGCTAAGAACAAGAAAAGAAACAAAATGAAAAGAAGAAAAGATTCTTCACTATGGAGTTAAAAAGAAAGAGGTGAAATCACAATGGATGTCACCTAAATCCAGTATATTATAAGAAATGACTTCGGAAACTTATATGTTGAAGAATCTAGGAGAAACCAATAAACTACTAGACATATAACAAGTGCAAAAACAAAACAAAGAAGATGTGAGTACTTAGAACAGACCAACAACAATGAAATTAGAGGCAGTAGTAAAATCTTTATCAGTAAGAATACTCTATGGCCTAACAGACTCACTGCTGAATTTATCTTTCTGTCCCTTACTTTAATAAATGTCAGGGAAGTCTCTGGTATCAAATTACAGTTCCTCCTTCGCCTCTTTGGTTAGTCAGTCCTTCATGAACTTGATTCAGAGGCAGAGGAGGCCCTCATCGCAGAAGAGCATCCTCCCCTGGACGAGCACAAGCTCGAGAGAGACTGGCTTAGTGGCAATGAACAAGCAAGCAGTGACCTGTGTGCTCCTCCTACCATTCACTAGGAGATGTCAGCCTGTTACTGCTGGGTTAAGTTAAGGCTTCCAGGGGAAAAAGAGCCAATGTACAAAGTGTAGTGCTGTGTATTGCTTGTCCAAATGCCGGGTGCAATTTTAATCGATCTAATCTATATTTTTATATTTTGTACTTGACTATAAAACAAAAAAATTGAAGTCATAAATATGTTATCCATAGTAGGACTCTTCCTTTGGTCAGCAAAGTGAGCCAAAAAGTGACATATTCAGGAGAGTGCTCTTTCAGAAAGACAATGCAAGTTTCTGAATGTAGGCATAATGTGCGAGTGTTTATACCCCCCGATGAATTTAACTGTATTCTCCCTAGCCCTTAACTTAAAAGTCAATTGAAAGATTAAAGATGGAATAATGTGGATACTTCCAGCTCATGGAATAGAATATCTCCTTCAAACTGAATCCTTCAACTGTAGCGACAAGCAACGAGAGGTTCACATCTAAGGCAATCAAACAGATTTAAAAAGGGATCAAAACATGTGTAGCAAAAATAATACTCTTTTTGCTTCCCATCTGGTAAGTCATGAAGGACATAGAGTCACAGTAATCCAATGACAGAGAAAGAAACAGCAAAAGCCAAATGACTCAGCAGGAATTGCCATTTGGCTAGGGTTAGACCAAATGTGGGTGCGGCTCACCAATTTCCTTATGTGAGATGAGCATCGTCATCTCTTGTGGCCACCACGGTTAGATTTCTGTCTGAATTCCTCCTCTTTTATCCTGCAACAGAGTTAATAAAAGTCAAAACTAGCTCTTTATGCGTAAGCATTCGAAGTTGGCATTGTATCATATTATTTTAGATTAATGTTTATATTCAAGCCATCTATATTTCGAACAGTTGTATTTTACAGTGTTGGAACAAAAGAAACCACTAATGTAACACAAGTATTATAATGAATTTAAAGCTAGACTTGTTTTAACAAAGTGCCCCACTTTAAGCAAATCCAAGTAGTTTGCTTGGATTGCAAGCTAAGCTTCAAATTAAATTTTGAAATGAATGAATTAATCATTTTGTGCAAGTCACTTAGGAGTTAATATCTGAATCTTAGCAGTTCAAATACAGAGATCTGGTTTATTGGACGAAGTACCTTGTTTTACACATAACTGCATATGTGTATCTGTGGTTTTTGTCCCCTAAAACACAAAGAGCCATCCAAGAAAATTATTTGTGACTTAATTTGTAAATACATAGAAAGTCTTATTTTTCTTTACAAAGAAATTTTTAATTTTTAAAAGATTAATCACAAATTATAAGCATAAGTGTGTATTTGGGAGAGACTATAAAAAAGTCTTACTGTTTCAGGGAAGAATGCAAACCAAGAAAAATAAAGCCAGTACCAGTGGGCAAGTATGTTTTCCTCATTGGGCTGCACACAGAAGCAGATTTTCGCCCCCAAAAAACCAAGACCCTTTGGAAAATCCTCCAAAAAGCCATTGAACTTTTGCCAAGAAATGTCCCTTAACACTCTGGAATAAACAAGAGCATCTGGCACTGCCCTGTGTGAGCTGTCACCTCCACTCTGCCTATTCATAGACTTTCTGGAAAAGAAGGCAAAACTTCCATCTGGTCACAGCAGCAAAGAAAGAAGAACGCACCGACGTGGTTCCACGGAAAAGCTGAGGCTGAGTTCAGCAAGACTGAACCTGAGGGGGCAGCACAACACTGGGTCCTTCCCGAGATGAGCAGCCACATTGTGTGGCCTGCCCACGGAGTGCTGGGACAAGTTAGAGGGTTACTAATGACTTCTAATCAGGATCAACATTGTTTAATGGCTTATTTTTATTTTATGTTAGTTTCCATAGTAGGACTGTCAAGGAGACATTTGGAAAGTTCTGTGGAATTCCAATGAAGAGAAGGTTTATGATTTTAAGTCATAAACTTAAATTTAAACTTTTCTCATATATTCCATGGAGAGAAGTTCAGACACCCTGAGTTTGTATTATAGTCTCATTGTGTGCATTGTAATCTCTTCACAAAAGCCTGGTAAAAGAGAACTAGAGAACTATTTCCTTTCTATAAATATCTAGAAGTCATTCCCGTTAGTGGTATAAAATACTAAGAAAATAATATACAGGATAAGGCAGTATAGACATTGTCACTAACTGAACATGTAATCTTGGATATGTAATTTAGCCTTTTCTGTACCTGTCACCTAGCATTGAAAGAGATGTATTGTTTTAAAGTTTATGTGTCACTTGTTATGATTTAATAATAATAATTGTGTTATCTAAATTATATTTTACAGATTTCAAAACTATGTATATTCAGGCAAGCAACTGAAACACAAAGACATTTTTTATAAGATAAGTGCAATATTTTTTATTTTAGCTACCAGGAATCAAATCCAAAACCTCGTTCATGCTACGCAAGTGTTATAACAGAGCTATATCATGTAGGCCAACGACTACTGTGTATGTGTGTGTTTGTGAGACAGTTAGAGAGAGAGAGAGACACAGAGAGAGAGAGAGACAGACAGACAGACAGACAGACAGAGACAGACAGAGACAGAGACAGAGAGAAAGACAGAGAGAGAGACACACACACAGAAACAGACACACAGACAGAGACAGACAGGGACAGACAGAGACAGAGAGACAAAGAAAGAGAGAGAGAGAGAGAGATGCAAAGAGAGAAAGATAGACAGAGAGACACAGAGGAGTTTTGTACAAGTACCAAGAGTGAAAAACAGAAGCCTTTTCCACACCTCATTCCTTTCCATTCTGTTTTGTTGAATCTCTGGAACTTGGTTTGGACATTAGTATAATAAGAATTCATTACATAAAGCTGCTTGCTTACATAAACACATACAGGTTTATTTGTTCACTATTCTTTCTTTTGGGGTCATTTTCCTTATTCATAAAATATATCTTTTAGTATTCATTAAGTGAAATTCCATCTTTGATGAAATTATGTCTATATCATCTCTACCTCTATCTCTATCTCTATCTCTATCACTATGTCTATCTCTATATGAAATGTCTTATTTGAAATCTCAAATGTGTAAATCTCAATGAATTTTGCCTGTAGTACAACCAAAATAAAGATACAGAACATTTCTGTCATTGTACAAAGGCCCCTCCCTGTGCTCTTCCAGTCCTCGAGAGATCAAGTTCTGTTTTGACTTTAGTACTGTCGTTTTCATGTTCTGAAATTTATGAAAAAGCAATTATGCAGTGTGCCTACCCTTGTCTTCCAATAAACATGTTGCTGTAGAATTAATCTATGCATTTCAGCATAATAGCTTGTTGCTATTCTTGTCAAGGAGTCGTCTATCACATAAACACATCAGTTTTTTACTCATTTTGCTGTTAGGTTTATTTTGGCAGTTTTCAGCTTTGCCCTATGAGCATTCCTGTGTAAGTGCTTTAGTTCATATTTGCCCTTATTTATTTAACCTGACTGTATACCCACAGTTGAAAATATTTTATCACAAGATACATCTATGGAATATTTGGAGTATATTCCAGAAATCATTTTCCAAATATTTCTATAAGTTTGTAATGCCACAGAAAAAGTAATAGTCCACAACCTCCCTAAAACTGGTATGGGCTGGTGAGATAGCTCAGTGGTCTAAGTGCCTGCCTGGGAAGTGCAAGGACCTGGGCTTGATCCCTGGTACCACATGCCAGGCTGGCCCTGTGCTATGCTGGCCACCAAAACTGGGCTTGCTGGTGCATGCCTGTAATCCCAGCGCTACAGAAGCTGAGACAGGAGGATCACTATGAGTCTGAGCTGCATAGTAAGACCCTGTACCAAATAAATAATTAAATCTTAAAACTCGATTTGATCATCTCTGTTAATTTTAGCTTCTCTAGTGGATGAGTATTTGTATTTTATTTTTGAATTTCATGTATATATCTCTGATGCCTTTTTTCCTATTCTTAATGCTTATCAGAATAACTTCCATTTCGGAAATGGCTATCAAGTTGTTTTGCCTATTAAAAATTGAACTATTGATATCTTTATTGATAATCCTTAGACATCATTAATACCTTATTAAATTATTGAAAATAGTTCTAGTCAATGTGACTTAACGATTTTCCTTTTACCTGCTTCTTTGAGATTAACTTGATATCTATTTTGCTATGTACCTATTCTCTTTTAAGTAGTTTTGAATATTCTGTTTTAATTATCCTTTAGGGGGTTGAGGATGTAGCTCAGTAGCAGAAGCGCCTGCCCAGCAAGTGCAAGGTCCTGAGTCTGGTTTGCAGTACCAGGAGGGAAAGCAACATAAATATTATCATTTAGGAATTCTTGTTACAATTATGCTATTATCCAATTTTATATTTTTCATTATCAAAAGTATTTTGTATTTGTTACTATTATGTTTATTGTTCTCAGTTCAAATTTTATTAATTTATATATATATATATATATATATATATATATATACACACACACACATACATATGTTTTTCAACATTTGATAATTTCAATATCTCAAATTTAGATCAAATCTATATGTACTTTTCTACCGATTTTCACTCAGAGGAGCTAAGTTTCTTCTATGATGTCGACATTTATTGTTCATTTATATTTGACTAGTTGGTTTATATTCAATATGAACTTGAGGATCCTCATATGACAATGTTTTCTTCTTGAAAGGGTTTGAATTTGTTTTTCCCAGCATCTAAGAATCTTGTTAATCAAAGATCGCTTCAGTTCACTTTAGTTTTCTAGTTCAGGAAGGCGGTCTCAGGATCAAATCTGCGCTTGCTGCTGCTATTCATGTGTGTTAACAGGCAGTTGTACGAGGTGGGGGTCCAGTTCACTGCCTTGGGCTGGATTTTATTGCGGGTGTTGTTCGTGCTGCTGAAGTAGATATTCAGATGCCTTTACTTTTATTAGCAGTGCGTTAAAAGGTCTTTTTTTAAATCTGAGAGTAACTTGATATGTAGCAGAATATATATATATATATATATATTAATTTATATATCATATATCTTTTTCTACATTTGATAATTTCAATATCTGAATTTGTATGTATTTTTCTACTGATTTTCATATATATTATATATATTTGCATATGTATATTGCAATGTCAAACCTAGAATACCCTATGATATTTTTTAAATTCTCAATGAGTCTCATCTTATTTTGTTTACCTAGATCTTTATGAGTGAAGCGAAATCTTGGTATTCAATAGCTTCTATTTGTCTGAACATAATGTCTAGAGAATCCAAATGCAAATATGTAAGACACAGTGAATATATTGACCCTATTAGTTTGACCTTGAAGGAATATCTTGATACTGTGAATATATGTGTCCTGCCAGCTTGACCTGGAAGAAATATCTTGGAAATGAAGGTTAAAACTTGTACTGAAAGAAAAAAGTTACATTCTTAAATTGGAATTGGTGAAAGAGAAGCACTCACAGGCAATGGACATGTGTGGATGGATAAAACCTGTTAGGGATAGAATCTGTTAGAATGTCTCTAAACTCTAACAGATCAATTTAGTGCAATTTTCCCCCAAATTATATAGATATTAGTTGTTGGTGCACATTCCTGGCAGTCACACACAGAAAAGAAGCCTTAAACAACTTACATTCTTCTTTGTGGTAATAACCTCGGACACAGTCTGGTTAGATGGGAAATACCAGTTTTCAAAGCAGATGGTTAAATTCAAGAAAGGAAGTCACTGGCCTAGATGAAAGGAAGTACAGCTTGGCAGGGCTACAAAGACCAAAAGGAAAATTTTATATTTCAAAAAGGGAAGGAATCATCTTCCAAAGGTATATGCACGTTGCAAGAAACAAAACAAACAACAAAAACGCTATCTTCCACCAGAAGAAAACTCAAAACTAGGGTAACAGATGGAGCTTCTAAGTGCTGTGATCGCGGCTGGTGATTTCTTAGAGGTGTATTGGCATTTCTTACATATTCAATGGAAAACAGTTGCTACATATTAGCTTCTGCATTACACATTGAAAGGAAATCAATATGCAAAGTAAAAAGCATGTTTGTATATTTTAACAATAATTCTACCTGAAAATTGCAAAGTGAGTTCTCTTGTAAAACTGAGAAAATGGATACAGTGACATCTATACAGTCATTCAGGACTCATTCTAGGAGGCCATTATATAACCAACCCCTGCTAAAATTTCAGATTTTCTGTTTTAAAATTTTTATTATTTGTGATGTTTAATTCACAGGCAATTTTGAAGACTATTATCAAGAAATTCCATATACATTTTATATAGAGACATAAATTTTAAACTTTTTGTCATGTTTGCTTTCCATAAATATAAACATAAATATATGCTAAATAAACTTTAAATTATATTTATTTAATTATATTTCTATTTTTCTACCTATTTCAGATTTTTTTACACTTTGACACTTCAGTGTGTATTTCCTGTAGAGAAGCTTATTTTGGTATATAAGCACAAACCACTTATCAATCTCAGGTCATATTGCAATAATAAAATATTTTTGTCTAAACTACCATATTACAATTTGGTTTTGTTCCATTCATATAATCTGCAGGTTCTCAAGTTGTGTTTTCTGTATTTCAATCTGTTTTTTTAATTTATTCATCAGATTCTCAATTTCTGTTTTTTAGGATCGGGAGTTTTAAAGAATACAGGCCAGATTTTTGATAGGATATTTCTAAATGTGTGATTCTATGACATATTTTCATGTTACATTACTAAATAGCCCATCTTTCCTGGAATACTGTATCAGTGATTAGTGTATTCTTCTCATAGTTTAATTTCCAAAAACCATTTGTTTTTGCCACTGATGAAATTATTATTTTGTTTTATAATTTTAATTAAGGTACAATTTACATGTATTGTTACTATCACCTGTGTTAAAGACTATTTGATCAATTATTAATTATATATATGCAAACATATAGTCATATCAGAAGTCTACAGGGTATAATGGGTCTCACTACACAGATCAGACTCATAGGGATTCTCTTGTTTTCAGCCTCCCATGCACTGGGATTACAGGCGTATGCCACCACACTCAGTCCCTAGCACATTTCCATTACCTCAAAAATGTTTCTTCTTCACACTTCTCTGTCATCTTCTCCTTCTTCTGGGGCTTGGGAATGATTAATTTTGGTTTCTGTGCATATACATCACTATCTTAGATTTTTTTTTTCCAAATCCTCGTATTTATGCACTGTGTTCAATTTCCTTCATTAAAACGCAAGGAATTGAGATCATTCATGATGCACTACCAATACTTTACTCATTTTTCATGCTCAGTAATATATGAAATGAACAGTTCGTTTATTCTATCACCTATTAATAGGCATCCATCATGTACAGATTTGAGATAGTATAAATAAAGCTTTTATAAATAATGCATAGTGGTGTGGGCATTTCTTCCCCTTATGTCATGTGTATTCCTAGAAGTAAAATAGCTGAATGATATGGCAGTTGTGTAAAGTTGCTGAAGAAACCATGAAGTTTTCCACTGATGTTTATTGATGTTTATTGAAATAGTATTAAATTTATATATTAAATTATGGAGAATTTAATCTTGCTTACATAGAGCTGTAGAAATTAAGAACAGATAAGGGATTCCTATGTATTTAATGTGCTTTTGTGGCTTTCAGAAGTGACTTACAGCTTTCAATTTGCAGATTCTAATCATTTTATATAAGGTTTATTTCCATTTTTATTTTTACTTTATATTTAGGCCTTCTGTTGAATTGTTAGGTATGTAGGCTTTTTTTTCTTTTTACTTTAATTTTAAATCCTGAGTTTTGTTGAGTACTTTGCTATTAGTTTTAACATGGATCCCCTAACACTTTTTAAGCATAATGTCATGCCCACTAAAATCACTAAAATAGAGAGTGTTTTTTCTTTTTTCTTTTTTTTTTTTTTGGAGGAACTGCAGATTAAACTCAGACCCTCGTGCTTGCCAGGGAAGTGCTTATTCTACTGAGCCATCTTCCCAGCTCCCAGGGTGTTTTTTCTTTTCAACTTTTATACCTCTTGTTTTATCTTACTTAGACTTTGCTGACTAATAGCTCCACTAAAAAGTTACTAAAGCAAATATAGGTGACATTTCTTTGACCGTTATTAATGCCTCCACTATTTCTTCTTATAATGTAATGGTCTTAATTTTTACCAGAAGGAAGAACTATATCATCTTATTTTTTCAAAAATACTTTTTTTCGGGGAGCCAGGGAGATGGCTCAGTGGATTAAGCGCTTCCCTGGCAAGCGCAAGGGCCTGAGTTCA